>PVJX010015661.1:0-42059 GCA_004027295.1 Dolichotis patagonum
AGCGGTGTTCCAAAGCTTTCTCTGCTTGTGTGGCAAATTACCTGTTACACCCTCAGTTCCTGGAGGGGCAGTGGCTCCCCCACAGGCTCCTGGCTTCCTCACAGGGTCCTAACTCCCCTCTGTGGGCTCCTGGCTCCCTAAGTTGTAAGGCGAATGCTGGGTGTGGCCACCCCGGAGCCTGTGGAATCTCAGGCAGGCCGGGCCACCGTGCTTTGTCCCAGGCAGGTCTCCAGGAGGTTCCCTGCGAGTGAAGGGCCTACAGGTCCCAAAGAGTCAGGCCAGAATGTTGGTTTCTGAAAAGTTCCCGGTCCCAAACAGACCTGGCCAAGATGCCAGTCTCCACAATATTCCCAATCCAAACAGCCTGGGCCACTCTGCGGGTCTGAGAGTTTTGGGTCCCAAAGAGACAGGCCATGATGCTGCTTTCTGGGAGACTTCCTGGGGGTGAAGGGCAGGGCTACGGGCCCAAACAGACCCGGCCCAGATGCCGATCTCCAGGCAGTTCCCTGTGGATGAAGGGTGGGCCTACCAGTCCCAAACAGTCGCGCCGAGATCTAGACTATTTACTTAAGTAGTTGTTAATCTTCTGCTCTTGTGCTTGTACTTAAAAGTAGATGACCACTATAGCTTGAATGTGTCCCCCAAATTCATGAGTGGCAAATTTAATGTCCAGTGCAATAATGTTACAAAGTGGAATCTTTAAGAGATGATTAGGTCATAAGTGGTCTACTCTCTTGAATGGATTAGTACTATTATCAGGGGAGTTGGGTAGTCATCACAGCCTTGGGGTCCTGACAAAAGGATGACTACAGTCTTTTCCTTTCACTCTGTTGTTCATTCTGTCTTGTTATTCTAACCATGGAATAATGGGTCAGGGAAGCCTCAGAAGATGAGGGCCCTGTGATCTTGGATTTCTCAGCCTCCAGAAGCGTGGGAAATAAATGTCTACTCTCTATGAATTACTCAGTCATGGCTAGTCTGTTACAATAGCACACACTGGACTAAGACAATGTCCAAAAAGCTGACTGCAAATTTTGAGACTGTAGATAGGACTTGTTAACTCCCACCTTGTTATAAAATGCTTTTTGGAGAATTTTGAATGGCAGTAATTTTACATCTTTCCTCTTCACTGGCCACATTCTCCCTTAAGTTCCTTCCAACCTGACTCTGGAAGAGGAAGTTCTAGAAAACAGGGCAGAAAGTCTCAGTGTGTTTCATAGAGGCCTTCATGTCCTCTCCACTTACTACTCTGAACTCAGCTGTGTCTGGTGTTCCTTAACCCAGGGCCCTGACACTAGCTTTTCTGGAGAGTAGACCTGCAGTCCCTGTTGGCGCTAGGTGCAGAGTGGTCAGGTGGTCAGGTGGTCAGGTGGTCAGGTGGTCAGGTGGTCAGGGACTGAGAACAGTTGCCAGTCACAGGGGAGAGGGAGGAGCTTCTTTAACAGTTTGGACTGCACTCCTTGGTCTCTACTCCCATAGTCCATGCTATTCCCTAAGGTGCCTACTGCCACCTGAATCTCTTACTGGAATCTACAGCATAAGTCATATTGCTTCTTGGTTTTCCCATCACCAGATGATTCGCCTTTCTCACAACTGCTGCCAATTTTCACATATTTCACTGCTTCTCAACCCCTAAAATGTTATGGATGTGTTCACCTGTTCTCTTCTACTTGTCCTTGCTGGTTTATGTTTTGTTTTTTTTTTTTTTTGAAAAATCTGTGTGTGCTGAGATTTAGTGAGACTTCAAGAGGGAATAAAATAAGATGTGTGTCATCCTCCAAGTAATGGATGTAACATGAATTGATTCATGTTTTAAAGTGACTTCTCTCTCTGCTATGTGGAGAGTGGGCTGGAGGCAAACATGAATGCAGGGGTGGCCACTTGCTGCAGTCTCTTCTGAAGAGGACAGGTGGGGACAGGTGGGGACAGGAGAGGCAGTGTGAACACAGGGTTTGCTGATGGGCTATGTGTGAGGGATCCGGGAGAGGGAGAACCAAGGGTGAGTGCTCCAGCTACTGCTTGAGCAGATGAATGCAAGATGGTGCTACTTATCAACACAGAGAACACTAGGAGAGAAAAACATTTCAGAGTAGAGATAACTACTCAGCAATTTCATGGCTGCTCAGGGCTTTTTGTGTACCTGAGCACCAAAGAGGATAGTGCAATCAGCAGAATGTGTTCATGTGGTTTTACTTCCTGCCTTGATGTTTTCATGAATGCTAACTTACAGGGGTTTAGCTGGCAGAAGAGGAAAAGGAAACAGCATGGTGTTGGCATCTTGCCAAATGCTACTTAAGTAAATGTTCCTGTTTATTATTTCTCCCCAGGTAACACAGTGTATTACAATTAGAAAAATGTACTTATGAATCTTAAAATTTCCAAGGACATTTTCTTATATTTGTAGCAGGTTTTAATATCATTGGATTTTATTTTAAGAACTTATTGATTTAATCTAAAGAATAACTTCTGTTGTGAAAAACTAATTCAATTTGCTTTATGCACTTGATATTCAAAATTGATAACTAAATAATAATTCTGTAATATATGAACTGGATTATTTTATGGACATAGACTACAATACAAAGTGTAATAAAATATATAGAAAATACTTATATTTAAAAAATTTGTTACACTAAAAGATACATTACCACTAATCTGCCTCCAAATATTGCCTCTTGTTTAAAAAACTTATGCCATTTTTTTCTGTATAAGAAATATAATTAACCTGAAAAAAGGTTAATGGACTGAAAATCAAATATAAGAAAACAATGCTCTATGTGGCAGGGAACCAGAGAGAAAAAGGGGCAACTCGACCAGCACCTGCAGATAGGTTGAAAAGACATGATACTTTTGTGCAGTACAGAACTACTCAGCTATAATGAAGGAAAACCTTGAGGCTTTCATAGGTAAAGGAATCCAATTCAAGATCAAGCCCAGGAGTCAGAAGGTTCAGAACCAGTTAGGATAAATAGCAGGTTGCTCCCTGTCTTAGTTACTTTTCACTAGTCACTCAGACAAAATACCTGATGCCCAAAGTTGGGGAAGGAAAGGTTTATTTCTTACAGTTTTTGGAGGTTTCAGTCCATACTCAGTTGGCTCCAAGGCAGGGTGGCATGGTGGGGCCATGGTTCATGGCGGCTGCAAACAGCAAAGTGGAAACCAGCAAGAGAGAGACACACCTTCTTCCTGCCATTACATCACATCCTGGCTCCACCCCTTAGGAGGGTGTAGCACTGACACCACCAATCCAAGCACTAGACAATGAACCAATCACAAACGCACAATGCAAAGGCATGAGACTTAGGGGCCACTGACATAAACCATGACATTCCACCCCTGGCCCCCAAAGACTCATGTACAACCTTTATACAAAAGACATTTGGTCCATCTCCAAGAGTTGCCAAAGTCCTAACATTTTCAGCTTTGCTGAGAAGTCCAAGTCCCAAGTCTCCTCCAATATCTATGGCAAACTCTTAACTGTAACCCCCTATACAAGTGAAACAAGGTTAAACATTTCTGAAATGCAAAGGCACAAAATAAACATTACCATTCCAAAAGTTACAAAGTTACAAAAGTTACAAATGAGGGAATATAAAGCATTGGAAACAAAGCAAGTCCAGCATCCAGCAGGGCCAACGTTAAGTCCTAGAGTTCCATGCTCAGCATTTGAAGCAATCTGGTTGCAAGCTCCAAAAGGCTTGGGTGATTCCACCCCCATGGCACTTCCAGGGATTTCAGCTCCTGCAGCTTCTCTCTTAAACCATCTCTGCTCAGTTTTTGCAGCTTTTCTTGGATGATCCACGTTCTTGGCTTTTCCGAACTTCTGGGGTCTCCACTGCACCTTTGGCTTCACACTTAACATCTTTACATATTGCCCTCTGAGGGGCACACTGCTTGGCCTCCCAGCCCTTTGCAATCGAGGTGGAAGCCTTCTTACCCTCAGAATTTGTGCATTTTCCTTGCGTCTAAAATCAGCACCATGTGGATGACGCCAAGGTCTGCTGACAGCTGGAGCAGTAGCCAGCCTTTTCTCTCTCTTGGCTATAAGGGTCCAGCGCCTGGATTGCTGGGCTCTGTTTACCTGATTGTGAAGAAAAGCTTTTCTGTGTTGCTGCCATTCTGGAGCCTCATGTGGCTGCTGCCATTATGGAACCTCATGTGGCCTCCCGTGCCATTCTGGAGCATGGTACTCTGAAGCTTTCACATCTGAGAAAATTCTTTCACCTTTGCAGTTTGGAGGCTGCAAAGGCTGAAGACCCGCTGCTTCCTCAGATGTCCAGTGGCCATCTTTCTTATCTCTCTGTTTCTTCTCAGCAATCCAAGACCCAGCTTTATCTTTATAATCCATAGCTTTACTGGAGTTTTCCTTCTGGCCAAACTCACAGTGTTTTAAATTATCCTGCTGGGCTTTTTGCTCTTGATTTACAACATAGATCTGGCTAAAAGCCCCCAACAATAACCATGCCACAGCTTCAACGTTTGACTGCCTTGAAATTTCCTTTGCCAGATTAATCAGTCCATTACCCTTTATCTCAGTCTCAGGCAAAGTCTCTGGGCATGAGAAAAATGCAGACAAACTTTCCACCAAGCCATAACACACATCATAGGGAGTCCAACAACCAATACAGTCCTCCTTCCCAGCAGAAACCTCGCAAGCCTGGTCTTTACTATCAGGCTTTCTGTCAGCCTTCTGGTCTCCTGAGCTCTGACCGGAATCTCTACAGAACAGCCTCAGCTGCTCCAGCTCTATGTATCCAGGCCACAAGTCCAAACCTTTCCAAACTCTGCTCACAAGCCATTTCCAAAGCCTCTCGAAAAACATGGTCAGGTATAGTCACAGCAATGACCCCACTCCTCCGTACCAAATTCTGTCTTAGTTACTTTTTATTCATCGCTGAGACAAAAAACCTGATGCCCAAAGTTGGGAAAGGAAAGGTTTATTTCTTACAGTTTTTGGAGGTTTCAGTCCATACTCAGTTGGCTCCAAGGCAGGGTGGCATGGTGGGGCCGCAGTTCATGGCGGCTTCAAACAGCAAGGTGGAAACCAGCAAGAGAGAGACACTCCTTCCTCCTGCCATTACATCACATCCTGGCTCCACCCCTTAGGAGGGTGTAGCACTGACACCACCAATCCAAGCACTAGACAATGAACCAATCACAAACACACAATGCAAAGGCATGAGGCTTGGGGTCCACTGACATAAACCATGACATGGTGATTTCTGTGCTGTGTGCTATCCAATGGAAGGGGAGGTCCATAAAACTCTTATGGTATGCCCTCATTCAACTTATTCATTGGATCTGGCAGTGCAACATCTAAATTTCCACAGTCAAGATAACCATGAAAGGTGTGTCAGTCAGTGTTTACTAGAGAAACAGATATAATACAAGATATACAAATGTGTAAGAATTTACAGATTGATTACAATGGCCACCCACAGAGTTGGATGGAGAAGTGCACACAGGGTGTTTGCACACTGGAGACTGAAGAACCCAGTCAGAGGTCTAGAGCTCACTGCAGTGTCCATATGAGTCTGTATTAGGAGTTTGATGGGTTTGCAATAGAAGGCTGCAGAGTCTAGGCAGGAGGCTGAGAAGTCTGCACTGGAAGTCAGGAGATGATGTCCAAGGTGAAGGTGAAGACGGGAAACTCCTCTGAAGAAACAGAAGCAGATCCACCTTATTCATTTCTCTTTTATACATCCAGGCCCTGAGCCGCCCAAGGGTGGGTCTTTCACACCCTAGGAAGTGGAATTGTTGATCCAGTTTAGTTGAGGTGTTTGAGCTGATGTAATCAATCAACCATCATGAAAAGTATGCATTTGGAATGTATGGAATGTATTTATAGTGCTGAGATTTTTATATATTATACGTATACACATGAATATATATATATATATATATATATATATATATATATATATGATTTTAAACTAAGGTAAGGATTTTTTTCCTACACCTGTTAGAGAAAACTTTGTCCAAAGGATGGATATAAATGTGTGAATTAAAAGCCGCTTGCTGAAGGAGAGAGCAGGGAAAGGAGAGGGAGGAGGTGGCAAGTATTCAAATATTCCCATAGGAACATGCAGAGGAAGTGGTATTGGGAGGAAGAGCAGGAGCTGTGAGATTAGAAAGGGCCACTGGATATCTGAGCATTTTGTGAAGTAAGCCATTGGATGCGCAATTCTGGAGTTGAGGGATGCCTAGGTCAAAGATAGAGATTAAGACGGTGTCAGCCCGTAGGATGCTGACAAACCAGAGGCTGGATTGATCACTGAGAACGTGCATGGAAGGAGACAGAAGTTTGGAGCATGGGAACTAGGTTTGGAGAGGAAGGAAGAATCAGCAAAGGAGAATGAGAAGGAGCGCTCTGGGAGGCAGAGAGAAACCAGGAGTGCGGAAGCCACCCTTGTATAGGAAGCCAGATGAGGTATGTGCTTGCAGGAAGGTCCAGGATTGGCTCTGATATGTGCCTGTGCATAGGGGAAACACATTGCAGGGGAAGGAAACCTGACACTGTAGACAGGAGGATTTCAAGTTTAAGCCCAGCCTGGGCAACTGAGTGGGTCCCTGTATCAAAACAAACAAACAAACAAACAAACAAATAATGTTTGTTTAAAGATCTCAATTTGTTCTGTTTTCAGTCCAAGAAATGGGCAACAATTTTTCTCATAATATATAGAAATTGTTCCAGTGTGTCAAGCAAAGGAGGTTGGTTTTATACAGAAAAAGAAGGGCGGAAGAAAGCAGAAGCTAAAAATAAATCAGATTCATCCTTTCAGAATTACTTTACTTGGAAGATGGGAGAAAGAAGAGAGAACAATAGAAAAGTAACTGGCTGAGATTGGCTTAATTTTTTTAATGTAAGAGCCTAGGTAGAGAGAACATCACTGACTGTTTTACCAATTGGGAAATTTGACTATCAGCTCTTTGACCTTGATTTCTTAGAAGGTCAGATAAACTGCTTAGTTTCAGCTTGGTTATGTGGGACTTCAGCATAAGTGACTCCATTTTGATTTTCAGCCTGGTCCGTTGGCTCTGTGCAAGAGCTTAGTCTAAAACAATGGCATCCTGTAGTTTTTATTTAACACCATGAAAGCAATGAGTAAGAACAGCATGCTGACATTGCCATGTGTCTGCTCACAGGTGACAGGATTGCTTGTGACACTCAGAATCATGCCTCAGAAACCCCCCTGCGATTAAATGAATGGGTCAACTTGAGTAACAAATGCCCAACTAAGTTGGGTCAGCATAGTTTGGTGTACGGCTGAGGGGACTTACTGAAAATGTGTTGGGGTCTACCTGGCGTGAGTGAAGCAGTGGGCCTGCTGGCTAGATGGAATGAAAGACAAGGAGGAAGGCTGCTTCTGTTTCTTTGGAGGAGCGCCAGTCTTCACCTTCACCTTGAACATCACCAGCTGGTTTTCAGTGCCGACTCTTGAGCCACCAGCACAGACCGTTTGGCCACCTGATAGGGACTCTCATGGGACACAGCATTGCACACTAGGCCTTTGACTGGATCCTTCAAATCTCCAGTTTGCAGACAGACCTTTGCACGCACTCTTCTACCCTGACTCTGTGGGCTGCCACTGTAAGCTCAATGTTGTAAATTCTTATATATTTGTATATCTTGCTTTATTGTTATTTTATGTTTTTTTTTTATTTTAAAGAGGGTAAAATAAAACAGAGCAAAGCAGAGCAGAACTAAACAATGCAGGTGAAACAGGATTACAAAGCAAGATAATAAGAAATCAACAGTGCTACTGTAATGTCTCTTGTTTTCTTTGAAATAGTTGCCCATACCTTCACGCACAATGAAGTCAAACAAAACAAAATAGTATAAAACTGATCAAAACAGAAGAATGAAAGTACTACAGGCCTTCAAAACCAAACAGTAGGAAAATCAACAATGGCTACCAAAATGTCTCTTGTCCTCTTCATACAGGAAGCTTCATAATAGAAGCATTACTGGACTTCACAGAATGATGATAGGAAATCAACAAGGCTACCATAATGACTCTTTTTCTTCAAAGTAGTTGTTCATGTCATTATGCATAATACAATCAATTCTCATAAACTCTTCAGGAGAAGTTCTAAGCATATATAAACCTCTACATGTACATCTATCCTTTCTGTATTAGAGAGAAAAACAAAACAAATTACTAGAAAAACATGAAACAAACAAACAAACAAAAACCAAATAAGTAACAGTAACACAGAGTCCAAAAACAGTAACAATATAGGCTTTCAAAACAGGGTGGTAGGAGCATAACTAAGGTTGTTATTTTGCATAGTAATCTTCAAAAGAGTTTCTCAGATTACCAGATATAAACATGCAAAATTGATCCACCCTATGAATGTTAACTGTTTTGTTCCAAGAACTAATAGCATTAGTAGCACAATCATCTTAGCTATCTTAAATGTGTATGTATATCTTGCTTTAAATCTGCTTATCAGTAAGCACTGACTGATCAAACCTCATTTGTTGGTGGAACGTTCAACTGCTAAATTCATAAATACCAATAATCTCTCTAATTCATGCCTGTGATCCACTTTCTCAAATCAAGATGTCCTGCTTGGATGTCACTTTGCCTACACATCTAAAGCCTAAACACCAAGCAGCCTTCTTTTGTTCATGTCAAGGTCCACAGATGCAGCTCTTTATGCCACCTCATATTTTATGTCCCACCCTCTGTCCTTGTGTCTAATCTTGATAGGAAACACTGTCTGTGGTTTCATGTTGCCCTACTAAGCTATGCCTAATAAGGTACAAACCTTGGTGCTCCTTTTCAGCTATGAATGACTGTTTCCCTTCCAATTCTATCCACATGTGGTTTCTCTGGGTGACATTTTACTCAGTAGTCTCAAGCCTGGAGATCTGCAGCGCATGTATTTGGTATTTTGGACAAGTTGGTCTGGGACCTATGAAAAGGAATTCTCAGCTGATACCTACCATGGTGTGCATTGTATTAAAGAAATACCAATGGAAAATTATTTTACTTTTCTACTTTTCTCTGAAAAGAACCATTAACTTGGTGGCACAACGCAGAGAATATGAGGACAGAAAATGTTTTGGTATCCGTGTTTGTGAAAGGATAGGCCTTGAATTTTCTGCAAGATTATGGTTTGGATTGCTTGTCAAAAATAGAAATTTATGTATCCTTCTCTAATATTGTTGAATCGGAATCTCTGGAGGCAAGGTCAGGATATTTTGATGTTATATAGCACCCAATAGGTCCGGTATATGATAAAGTTTTAGGAATAGCAGTCTAGAGCAATAATTTTCAAGTCTTGTGGTTCTTAAATCAGCTTCTGGAAATACTTAAAAAGTGATTTGATGATTTCATCCCAAATATATTGAATAAGACTCTGTTATGGGGTCTTGGGACTCTATTAATATAAAAACAATAACAATAACAATAACATAATTCTTGTGATCAGCCAGGTTGGAGATGAAAAAGACCCCTTGCCAACCTGGCCTTTTGGAGCCTTCGGTAAAGATAGTTTGTGCTGGAAAACCTTCACACGTAGTAAGAGAGACAGCAGCAACTCTGGATACCGGTTAACTCAGCTCCTGCAAAGTTACATCCCTGGGATGTGTAACCACCTCTTGTTCCCTCAAATCTGACTGTATCACCCATGTAAGGTATAGATTCTGAAGTTCCAACCCAGATCTGTGAATGGGCTCCATGGGAAGAGAGTACAGGAATCCTATTTTCAGAAGAACCTGAGATGACTGCATGGATGAGGCAGGGCTTGAACCACACATCTGTCTGAAACTAGAAATTTTACAGAATCATATATCAAACAGCCATTTTCCCACTTTTATAAGGTATGCATGCTTCTTAATTGTTTTCAACACACTAAGCTTAATAAACATAACAGAGCTCTGACAATTTCCTAACTGTAGCAAAGACCAAGCAGGACCTGGTACAAGGATAAATGGAAAACATATTTTCTGTCATTGTGTTCTTGAGAACAGGTGACGCCCTGGGGGTATGCTACTTGTAAGGGACACATACTCATGACTGCTTGTCATTATACCCCTAGGAAAGCTTTATCTTGAAAACTGATTATGGTTTTTAGCTCTTTATTGGATTCATTATTTACCTTCTTTGATTTGCTTCCAAATAATTTATGTCATTTAGTTTAGTACATATTTGCAGTATATAATGCTTATGTTCCTTATATGGAGGTGCTACATGCACATAACTCATGCCAATTCCTTTCTCACCATCTGCCCCTCATCTCCCCTCCCCTCCCTCCACCTCTTGACCTCTTTCCCATGTGAGGAAGTCTATCTCCCTACTTCCTGTTTCCTGTCTTTTAGGTTGTCCTTTATTTTTACTTTGGCTTTCTCACACGACAGAAACTATGTGATATTTACGCTTACGTATCTCATTTATTTCACTTAACACGATCTCTAGGTGCATTTATGTTCCTACAAATTACTGAAGTTTATTTTTCTTTATAGCCAAGGAGTACTCTGCTGTGTGTAAGTACCACCTTTTCTTTATCCTTTCATTGGTTGATAGATGTATGGACCATTTCCAAGATTTAGCTATTATGAATTATGCTGCTATTAACATGGATATTCATGTCTGACTGTAATATTATGTCTTTAACTCTTTCAGGACATACCTAGAAGGGGACTAGCTGAGTCAAATGGGATTTGTAGCTTTAGCTTTTTTTAGAAGTCTCCACACTGGTTTCCATAATGGTGGTACTAATTTATATCCCCACCAGTAATGTAAAAGATTCCTCTATCCTCTCTAACCTCACCAGCATTTGTTATTTGATTTCTTGATAATGGTCATTTTTTGTGGGGTAAGATAGAATCTCAGTGTTGCTTTGACTGCATTTTTCCAATGGCCAATAATGTTGAACATTTCTTCATTTATTTATTGGTCTTTGTGTTTCTTCTGTGAAATGTCTATTCATCTAATGTTCCCATTTTTATTGAGTCTTGTATATGGGAGGGATCTAATTTTTTACTCTTTTTATATTCTAGATATTAACCTTTTGTCTGAGGAATAACTGGTAAAATTTGTTCCTGTTCTGTAGGTTGTCTTTGCACTCTGTTGGCTGTTTCTTTTGCTATACAGATGATTTTTAATTTGATATGAACCCATTTGTTGATGCTTAGTACTACACCTGTGCAACAAATGTTCTGTTTAGAAAGTCCTTGCCTACACCTACAACTTCAACAGTTTTACATATTTTATCTAGAAGCAGGTTAAATGTTTCGGGTTGAATACTTAGTTCCCTGATCCATTCTGATTTTAGTTCAACATATGATGAAAGTATGGGCAGACTCAATCTTCTACATGTGGATAGCCAGTTTTTCCAACATCATTCATTAAAGGTGCTATCTTTCCTCCAGTGTATGTTTTTGGCCACTTTGTTAAGGATCAAATAGTTGAATGTGTTAGGGGTTGTTTCTGCATCCTCTAATATGTTTCATTGATCCTCATGTCTGTTTTTGTGCCAGCACCATGCCGTTTTTATCACTGTAGTTTTGTAATTTAATCCCAAATCCAGGATTGTGGTGTCTCTCTCTTTGCTGTTGTTACCCAGGATTTCTTTTGTTGTTCTGGGGCTCTTCTGGTTCCATATGAATGTTAGGGTTTTTTCTCTAGTTCTGTGAAGAACACTGTTGGTATTTTGATTGGAACTGCATTAAACCTATATAATAATTTTGGAAGTATGGCCTTTTTTTAAAAAAAAATGAAGCATTGTTTGTAATAGTAAAACAAAACAAAATAAAACAAAATAGCAAATACTTGCCTATCAGTAGGGAAAGCTAGCTAAATTGTGGTGTGATTATACAGTACTAATAATATTTCAAAATTAAGACGATTAAAGTGAATTTGAAAAACTTTACAGAATAATGCAAACTATATTACAGATAATAAAGAAAAAAATATATGCATATTTATACATAAGTGAGAATATTATACATAATTATACATAAATAGAACTAAAGAGAGTTAGTAAATACATACTGCTGTGAAAGAGTGAAAGGGTAAGGGAGAAATCCACGTTTTACTTTATAGTTAAAGTTATAACAAGTAACCCTACAAACACACAGGGTTACAATTAGTTATTCTAATTCTACCAAGTACCTGAACAGGCAAGGCCCAAAACTGAACTCATTATTTCATTCAACTTATATTTGAGTGACTATATAGTTCCAGCCACTGTTCTGGTTCCTAAAACAAAGGGGAAAATGTCATCCTTGAAACTGAAAAAGTCTGAGAATCTGTATATACATGGAGATTCTAACTTATATGTCATTTTGAGAACTATTATAAGCTCAGAACTTCATATCTGCTACCAAACTATCATTTAATATCAATATTTACTAAGCATTTAATTTTGATACTATACTGCTCTTAATTTTTATACTGTTCTTGTTTATAGAAATACAAACACATACCAGTCTTTGCCCTCAGAAGAAATAAAGAATGAATTTGGGAAATGGTTATGAAAGTATGGCTATTTTGACTATATGGTTCTGCCTATCCAGAAAGAGATATCTTTCCTTTTTCTGATGTCCTCTTTAATTTCCTTTTTCTGAGTATTATAATTTTTATTGTACATGTCTCTTACTTCTTTAGTTAGGTTAATTCCTAAGTATTTAATTTTTCTTAATGTTATTGTGAATGATGTTTTTTCTTAATTTCTTCAGTAGATTTGTTTTTGGTGTATAGGACTGTTATTGACTTTTGCTGATTTATTTTGTATCCCGTTATATTACTGAATTTGATTATTAATCCTAGGAGTCTTTTGGTAATTATTTAGGGTCTTTTATGTAGAGGATTGTGTTGCCTGAAAATAACTATAATTTGGCTTTTTCCTTCACTATACATAGCCCTTTTATTTCTTTCTTTGGCCTAATTGCTCTTGCTAGTGTTTCCAAGTGCTATGTTAAACATGACTGGTGATAGTGGTTGTCCTTGGCTTGTTCCTCATTTTAGAGGGAAAGCTTTCAATTTTTCCATAATTAAAACAATACTGGATGTACACTAGTCATGAATGGCTTTTATCAGATTGAATAAGGTCTTTGTATACTATTTTTTCAAGCTTTTTCTTTTTAATCATGAAAGAATACGGGATTTTGTTATACGCTTTTTCTGCATCTATTGAGGTGATAATTATATTTTTGTCGTTGCTTCTTTTTATGTGATACACTACATTTATTGATTTGTTTATGTTGAACCATTTATGCATCCTTGGGATGGAGACACCTGGTCATGACGTATGGCCTTTTTGATGATTTGTTTTATTCTGTTTGCCAGTATCTGGATAAGCAGTTTTGCATTTATATGCATTAAAGAAATTGGTCTATAGTTCTCTTTCTGGTTGAATCCTCACCTGGTTATAGAATCTGGAAAATGGTAGCTTCCAGGACTGATTTTGGGAGTACTCTCTCCCTTTCAATTTTATTAAAAAGCTTGAAGAGTGAGTTAGATTTTCCCTGAAGGTTTTGAGGAACTCAGTAGTGAATTCACCTGGACCTGGGCTTCTTTTAGTTTATACATTTTTTTGTTAATGCTTTGGTTTTATTGCCTGTTATTGGATTATTTGGATTATTTGGATTATTTGGATTATTTGGATTATTTGTTTCAGTTTAGTAATTCACAGGTAAGTAGAACTCTATCCCCCTCTGAATTCTCCAATTTATTGCCTTACAATAAATGTTTGTAAAGTAATTGCTGACTATCATTGTGGTTTTGGCAGAGTCTATTGTGTTTTTAATAAGTCAGACAGGGGGAAGTTGTGTGAGCCACTCCCTCCTCTACATTCAACCATAAATGCGACATCGACCTAATGATTCCCCAGGATTAAATTTACAGGCCACGATGTCTGAGGAAGCAGGTTAATGACATCAGTGGAAGAGACAGAAGTACCTAAGATCAGGAATATCTGACCTCTTCAGTACTAGAAGCTTGAGTTAGGAAGTCCCTTTTATCCCCTTCACACTCCTCTCTCTTACCACTTTGCCCTCAAGGCCCTTCCCCTGCCTTTTCCCTTCTGCCTGTTCCTGCTGGTACCATCTGGAGATCTTCTATAAACATAGCTGCTACCACTTACGGTGAGGTGTGTGCTTGGCAATTCTTTCCTTGTCATACACAAGGACTTGGACTATTTTTGGCCTACTTGACTGTAAAATCTTCACCTTTTTCATTTCTAATTGCATTGATTTAGGTCTTTTCTCTCCTTTGTGGGATTAGATTAGCTAAGGGTTTGTCTATTTTGGTTATTCATTTTAAGAACCAGCACTTTAATAAATTGTTTCTTTGGGTTTTTGGGGGGAAGGGGGTCTCAATTTCATTGCTTTATGCTCTGATCTTTATAATTTCCTTCCTTGTATTAACTTTGGGATTGGATTATTTTTTCTGGGATCCTGATGTGCATCATTATATTATTTATTTGGGCTTGCTCTGTGTTTGTGATGTGGGCATTCACAACTATAAACTCTCCTTTTAGGATTGCTTTCAGTACTCCATAAATTTTGGTATACTGCACAAGCATTATCATTTAGTTCTACTAACTATCTTATTTATCCCTTGATTTCTTCTGTACTTCATTTGTTTTTGTACTGAGAATCAAACTCATGGCTTTGTGCTTACCAAGCAAGTACTTGAACCACTGAGCTAAATCCCTGTCTCAAGAATTTCCTTTTTTTTTTTTTTTTTTTTTGGTACTGGGGATCAAACTCATGACCTTGCACTTGCCAGGCAGGCACTTATGCCGCTGAGCTAAATCCCTGGCCCACCTCATTGTTTATTTAACAGTATATTGTTTAGTTTCTGTGTATTTGTATAATTTGTGTATTTTTATTTTGTCATTGATTTCAAGCTTCATGGCATTACGATCTGATAATATACATGGTATATTTTCAATTCTTCTACATTTACATGCTATATTGGCTAGTATATGGTCTATTTTGGAGAAAGTTCCATGTGCTTCTGAGAAGAATATATATTCTATTGTTGTGTGGAACACTCTGTAGATCCAAATATATAATATTTATTTTCACAGTTAACAGCAAAGCAAATTTCAGTCCAGTGTGTCTGAAATTGACTCAGATTTTGAATTTTAAAAGTCTAAGTAAATGAGTTTGACTGAATGAATAAAATTGAGGTAATTTACCTTTTTCCTTTTAAATTTATATTTTATTGTTCTAAAGAGCAATTGCTTTTTCTTTTACAGTACTGCCGATTAAACATTGGGACTACATTAAACAATGGGAACTACATTCCCAACTCTCTTAACAACTATGTTTATTTTGAAACAGGGTCTTTCCAAGGCACCAAGTTGCCAGGACTGGGCTCAAACTTTCAATCCTTCTTCCTCAGCCTCCAGAGTGCTGGAATTACAGGTGTACACCACCATGCCTGGCTAAAATAGTTGTTGTTTTAAAAATAAAATAAGTAATTAATATTAATTGTAGAAGAACCAAAGTTACAAGGAATGGAAATAAGAGAATGAAAGTTGTTCCTATTTTTTTACCACTCAGGACAGCAGTGTTGACATTTGGAGAAGACTTTCCGACCTCTAATGAGGAGACTGCAGGGTGAGAAGATGTTATTTTGTAACTTGTAAAAACAGTGGTTTGGACAGTGGGAATTCTTCATCTAAGCTCTGCTGCTGATGCTTTCCTTCCTGCCTTAGAGCACTTGTACATGGGTCACCTTCCCCCACAACCCTGATCACTCAGTCTGCAATAACTCCTGGGCCCGGTATCTCTGATGTCAAAGTTTGTCCAGCTAGTTCCTGTCTGTCCTCCTGCCACAACGCAAACCCATCATTACCCAGCCCCTTCAGTCCTTTCCCCTGTAACTTTATTTCCTAGAACAATGTTACCCCAGGGCAGGCATTTTATAGGTGCAGTAGAATAAATAAAGCAGTGACTGGCTGACTGGTCACAGAATAAATGACACCATTAGCTCGGGAGGGTGAACGCCAGAGGCACTTCTAGGCTGAGCTGAGGGTTATGGCTGGGCAGACAAAGGCAGGGAGTTAAAAATCTAATATTCAGATCTCTCAATCAGAAGTACACAGAGTATTGCATGTTGAATACACAATGACTTTATATACAAAGGGATCCTTTATATAAAAAGGGATCACTTTTCATAGTTTCCGAGAGATCTCAGTACTTGGCTATTAACAAACTGCAAATAGTAAAATGTGAAAAAAAATTTCTGTCGTCCCTGAATAAAGATTCGGTGAAACTCAAGTGGTTCTATGATTACTTTAAAGCTTTTAGATTCATAAAGTCCTTGCTTTAAGGTATAGTTTTATCTCTTTCAGATTAATTGTATAGACTGAAAAATTTTGGTTACTCATGAATTTTCAATAGTTGGCTTTGGAAAAATATGAAATATTTTTCCAATGGTATTGATTCAGTGCATGGCATATCTTTGTCAGTGATCTAAAATTGTAAAAAATGAACAACATGTTGAGAAAGGAAATTATGCCTGAATGTTCAAGCTATAAGCTAGCTAGCTGATAACAAGGTCATTATTGGGAAAAATGTCTACGGTAATACTTTGTTTTCATGTCACGTAAATCCTGGACAGGAGGCAAGCAAGAACTTCATTAATTAAAAAAAAATTCAAGGTTTCCTAAGTTTCAACAAAGCTTATCATTGCTACTGTTGCAGAGATATGATAATTGAGAAGCAGGTATTTTAATCAGATATATTTTTGTGGAAACTAATAGAAGATTTTCTCTAATATTCAGATCTCTCAATCAGAAGTACACAGAGTATTGCATGTGGAATACACAATGACTTTATATACAGATATGTAATCATTCTGCTCTTTTCTTGGAGATTTTGTGGTTGTTGGAAATATAAGAAGTTCTTTTTATTGTCTATTCTTTTGTGTTAGATGCAAACAGAAAAAGATGAACTCAAAGACAATAATTTGTACTCCTATATGACTATTAAGGAAAATAAAAGTAAAATAAAGTAAAATAAAAGAGAATATCTTAATGTTAAGGAAATATTCAAGGGCTTAGGATTTAGTTCAGGGTAAAAGTCCTAGGTTCAATCCCTGGTACCAAAACAAGTCCTTCCATATTTGCTGTAGATCACTTCTCACTATCTTTTCTATAGTATTTATCATAATTTATATGCATCTTTTTTGGGTTTGTTTACTGATTACTGATTCCTTTCATAGGATGTGGGCTTCCTATAAGGAAAGTATTTAGTTCATCTCTGTCTCCCCTGTTCCCCAAAGCAATGAGGACTCAGCTCTCTCCTCTTTGGAGGGTATTAGCTTGGAAAGAGGGTAAGAATGTCTTTGAAGAGATAAGGGAAAAATAAAGCTTCAAGAACCAGAGGGCCCTTTTAAACTTGAAAGCTGAAGAGGGGAGAATGAGAAGCACACACACACACACACACATGCGCACACACACGTACACACACACATGTGCACGCACGTGCTCATCCTAATGAGGTCATTTACAATCTGAGTAATTGCAGCTGTATTTCAATGTCTAAAAATATTTTGTACAATAGACACACTTTATGATCTCACAGTTCTGTAAAATATATTCTCCTAGTTTAGGATTTAACACTAGCCTTGGGGTGAAGGAGGTACAGTCCAGCTGAGGAAAGGCAGTTTTAGTCATAAAATGCTTTAACATCTCTAAGAGCCAGCCTCCTTTGGTTTTTCTCTTTTTTTGGTAAACTTCCTCTTTTTCTTCATCTCCTTTTTTTATTCCTTCATTCCTATTTTTTCTTATCTGTTTCTTTTTTTCTCATCTTTAAATTATTACATAATAGTACATGCTAGCAGTAATGCTATTCAAAACAACAGTACTACTAAGTGTCAAATAATGTTAAAGTATATATCAAAATACATAATTCCTTGTTCCAATCTCTTCATATGCCTGACTCTCTCTTGCTAGAGGCAAATGTTTTTGATTCCTTAAACTGTTCCTTCTGGCATTTATAGATCTCTGTTCTTTTAAACAATGTGAATATAGTTTCCCTTTAATTCATCAATTTGAAACAAATCTATTGAGTTTCTAATGTGACTGATGAGGAATTAAACACCCTTACATCACCATCCTTTCTCCTCTTCTATGATCACACTCCAAATGTTGGTTAAGTATATTCAGAGTTAACATTTTAAGGTCTGGGTAAATTTTATTTACATCTGAAAACTGTATTATCTGTTTCCTCAGGAGTAGACTCTGAGCAATCATTCAGAGGCAAGCAGTTTGGGAAATACTGGTGTCACCAGCGATGGAGGAAGGAAATGGTAAAGGAAGGGAAAGCCATAATAAAGAATGCGTTTTCAAGTGGTTGCCACTGTGGGTAACTGGAGTTCAATCTAGTGAGAGAAACTTGGGGAAACTATGAAACACAGTCAATGCCATCTCAAATGAAAGGTGACAGAGAGTATTATTTACATACCAGCTCCTATCAGTCCTTTGTTGAAGGTGACTCTCACAGGGAGTTAATTCCTTGGCAGTTGCAGCCCTCTGAAGCTTTAGAGAAAGTCCCCTACAAAGTCAGGCAAATGTGGCACACAGAAGCTAAGAACACCAACTATCTAATGCACTGCAACTCTGTTTCCATTCTTTTTGTTTTCTTCTGAAATTGCCCTTAAAATGTACTTTGTGTTTGTGGTAGTTACCATAAATTCTTCTCCTACTTCCAATAGTTTCTCATCATGATATTTTATGAAGTTAATTACTTCAAGTAATCGGTCAGCTCCACCTTTTCCCTTGTCAGCACGCTGGTGACCTTGTTATCCCCTATGGATGGCCTGTCTTCAAGGTCTTCTATACAGGTGGCATCTTGGGACTTGGGACTTCTTAGTGTTTTCTGAGCTGGATTCCTGATTTCCTGGTTCCCCCGCTTCTCCTGCTTGCTTCCTGGTGGCACATTGCTAAGAGAACAGGGCAGCCGGAAGGCAGCCTTGGGTCCCAAGTCATACTGCTCCTGCTGTGGCCACTACCTGCCTCGTACTGTCCCCCTCCCTATCCCTGGGAGCACCTCAAGACTCTCCCTGGTTACAGTACCTCTTTTTAAATTTTTTTTTTACTTTTTGTATTTTAGTTTTCCTTTTTCTTGTTGTAGTCTCACATTTTTATAAAATAAACTTCCCAATGTCTTAGAAAAGGTGCTTGAGAAGGGAATGTTTTAAATCTTGCATGTCTGAACATGTTTTATATTTTCCCTTTGTTCAATGGGTTGTCTGGATAGAGTTACATGTTGAAAATAATTTATCTTCAGAATTTTGAAGCCATGTCTATATTCTATCCTCCTGGGTTTCCACTAAGTACAAAGCAATTCTCATACATAAATGCTTGCATTTGGCCTGTTGTGGATTTTGTTTTTAAATCTCTGGATGCTTATGGAATCTTTGGCTCCATCAGTCTGAACCTTTATGATAAAGGCACTTGATAGGGCTCCTCATCCGTTGTGCAGGGTGCTCAGTGGGCCAGGCCCTTCCAATCTGCAAACATATGCGGGGAATGTTCTTCAATTATTTCTCTGATATACTTCTTCCTTTCTTTGTTACATTTTCTCTGTTCTCTCTTTGGGACTCCTGTCATCTCAGTGACAGTCTTTCTGCTCTGTTTTTCCAATCATCATTTATTTTCTCTTTACTGTCTACCTCTTTCTTTTTTTAAGCCCTTTTTTCTGAAAACTTTCCTCAGCTTGGCCTTTTAGTTCTTCCACTGTGTTTTTTATTTCAGACGTTTAAATTTTCAAGAGATCATTTTCATTTTCTGGCTGTTCACAGGGTCACATTTTTTCTCTTAACTGTCTAAATAAACCAGTGGTTTCAGTTGTTATTATTGTGATACTTTTCTCCTTTGTGCAGTCTCTATTTTAAGTTCCTTTTTTTCTATTTGATACTAACTTGTATTTTAATATTTTTCTTGTTCAAGGTTTTCCCCAGACGTTTTAAGAATCAGAAATTAAGGCTTTACCTGGAACCTCTGAGCATACATGTGCAACTTGTTGGCTTTGAGCTTTGCTGAAGGTGACCTCTCCGGACCCTCTGTAAATAAACTCCCAGAGGTATCTGGTGTTTGACACCTTTGTATTATTGCTGCTATTTAAGGCTGAGAATGACCTTTTCCAGAACCTCATTTCTTGTGTGATTAACTTTGGTTAAGAGACAAGCTTGCACAAGATTCGGAAGACAGAGATAAAATTGGAGCCATTGGTCTCAGAAGGTCACAGTGATCAGAGACAGTGACAGATGAGTATAAAGCTATCCAGTTGGCTCTTGCTTTTCATCCCAACCACTGACCCCACTGTCCAAGAGTGGCCCCAAGCCACCAAATACTTGGCTATAGTTCCTACAGAGGGTGTAGCATCCACTGCCCACCAGAAGTTCTCCATCCTCTTTGCCACTTGGGTAGCCAGATGTACACTCTCCCCGCATCTCCCATGTATTCCAGCCACGAGTGTGCTTTAAATATTTGTTTCCTGTGCTTGCTGTAATAAATTACAAGAAACTTCTGCTTAACGCAACTCGAATTTATCCTCTTACAGTTCTGGAAAACAGGGATCTAAAATTAGGCGTCTCCTGGAAGATTTTAGAGAGAAAGCCTATTCTAGCTTCTAAAAAGTGACTGCATTTTTGGGTTCTGAGTTCTTCCTCCACCTTCAAAGCACACCAACCCATCCTCTAGCTCTGCTTCACATCTTCTTTTTCTCATTTGAATCCTCCTGTTTTCGTCTTATAAGGAATGCTGTGGAAATGTCAGCCCCCCGGACAGTCCAGAATCACTTATCACTTTCCCATCTGAAGAGGCCCAACAATCTCTCTCTCTCTCTCTCTCTCTCTCTCTCTCTCTGACTGGCCTTGAACTCACTATCAACCTGCCTCAGTTTTCTAAGTAGCTGGGATTACAAGTATGGGCCACCAATCCAGCTTCAATCAATTTGCTGACTTTTACTATTTCCAGCCTGGTCCTCCCTCCTGTACTGCTGTGAGAATCCCCATACAGAGGTTCTTTGGCTTATTTTTCCATACAGCATGGCCGCTCCTGGCTATGTGTGGAGGGAAAAGCAGAATCTTGAGTGCAGGAGATGGGAGCAACTCTAGACTCCTAACTGCCTCTTGAAGAGCCACCACCAGATCCTACTTCTGTTCCTTTCCCTCCCTCCTTACTTCATCCCTGCAGTGGTTGTTGCTACTGGCTTCTGGCTTTTCAGAGATTCTGTGGTTAAAGTGAATTGCTTTTCAGCTTTACTTACTGCTGTTTCAGAATTTTGCTCCTGGAATTAACCAAGAAAATTGTTTTATATCTATTTGCTTGACTGCTTCCAAAATTTCAGTGATGTTATCCATTCTTTCTTTCTCTATTTTTGTGGGTTTATTTTTAAAATAAAAGCGATTTGAAAATAATTCCAGAGGCTCATGCACTTAAAAGAAATAATTCAGATAAATCTCATGTACCCCACCCAGTTTCCTTTCTCATAATATTCTGCATAACTAGAATACAAAAGGAAGTTGACATTGCCCTTTTTCAGATTTTACCAGTTTTAGAGGCAATCATCTGTGTGTATGCACTTCATGCAATTTTATAAGATATGACACATAGACCAATGCATAGTTAGATATATAGATTTTGGGGATGCTAGGGATTGAAGCCAGGGCCTCAGGATATTAAGCACAACTCCAACATATTTTTTGAGCTGGAGGTAGGAGAAACACATAGTGCAGCTCAAAGCCTCCAAGTACACCATGCTTAATGACCCACCTGCAGCTACTGGGCTGCCCACCCCACCACTGATGGTATTTGTTTTATATTTTTTAAGGAAAAAATATTCCTTCCCTATAGTATCTGGAATGAACAACATTATATGTGATGCCCCCAACAAAAAGTTTTTGACTTTGTGAACAAGAGCAGGGAAAGTGAAATTTTATCGTTTTTATATCCTCTTCCACTATCAGCTAACAAAGCTCATCTCTTAGTTCTCCAAGTTGCAAATATTCTGTATTATTTTCTTTTAGAAAATAAGCCTAGAGAAAAACTTTTTGCAACACAGATAAGAGTACATTGTCTCCCTGCTAGGTTCCTTGTCCATACTGAATTATAACTGATGATTATTGTAATTAACATTGGACAAAAGGGACCTGCAATTTTCACAAAACTGTTACATTCTCTTCCTAACAGTGAACATGGTATTTTCTGATTTCTACAGGAATAAAGAATTACTGAATGAGTGGTATGACTAGAGACACAACAAAGAACTGTTCTTGGACATGTGGTTGTTTTGAAGTCTTCTAGAGTTGCCCCCAGTAGGAGGACACTTAGATGATTAAATTGTCTCAACAGGCCACTTGCACTCTATCTAATCCAATCATGGGGAATTCACATTATAGATTTGTACTCAAAATTAGCAGTCAGGGGTGGAGCCTGCGTGGGACAGCCAAAACCAAGTGCGACCAAAGTTATCACAAGCAGTCAAAGAAACACGGTATGCTATGCCCTGTGCCTCACTACAGAACGTCTTTAGGTGAAGGAAAGGCATGAGATCTTTAAAAAAATCTTTTCTTTCTTAGTGGGTTCCTGTGAAGGCTGTGATTGCAAGACAATTTGTTTTATATTTTTTAAGGAAAAAATATTCCTTCCCTATAGTATCTGGAATGAACAACATTATATGTGATGCCCCCAACAAAAAGTTTTTGTATTTCATGTATTGAATTTGGTCAAAAAGAGACAGGAGAGGTGATGAAGGTGGTGGACATTTATCAATAATTGATAACAATGTTTTCTTTACTCTGAAGCCTTTTGTTTCAGCCTAACTGTAAGGCTGATTCAGAGCATGAGTGCTGCATTTTTGAAACCTGAAATAGGAAGGAGCTCTTTCCATTATCTGTTAATGATAAGAAGCCATTCCAAAGTTTAGTGGTGTTAAGTGGTCATCATTTATTATTGTTCCTGACTGACTGGGAGAAATACGGATGGGCTTGGCCAGGCCAGGTTGATCTTGCCTGGCTTGGATCTTATTCTGTGGTCAGCTGGCAGGCTGTCTGGAGACTGGCTAGTTCATCACGGCTCTTGTTCCCTGCAGTTGCTCATGGTTCGCATAGCTAACCCGGACTTGTTAACATGGTGGTTGCAGCATCTGAGAGACTGGTGAAGTTGTGCAAAGTCTCTTGAGGACTCACTGAGGAAGCAGCACACCATTACCTCTGTGGCATTCTGTTGATCAAAGTGAGTCACAAAGCCAATTCATATTCAAGGCTCTCCTGGTGGTTAAAAGAAAAATCCTAACAAAGTAACACAACCTATATTTTCATATGGTATTTTCTGTACCTGGTAGGCATTTTCCTCTTACACACTTGGAAAATTCGTACTTATCTTTCATGTCCTAATTCAACCACCACCACCCCTGGGGATCTATTCTGGCCTTTCCCCAAGCAGACTATACCATATTCCCCTTTGTGTCACTGCTGACTGTCTGGCTCTCTCTGCTCCTAGTTCTCTGCTCTTCGAGGATGAGGACCATTTCCAGCTGTCTTATTTCTCCAGTTTCTAGCACAAGACCTGGCCCATGAAATATTTTATGAATAAATGAGTTGATGGCCATTTATCCATTTTTATCTGTTCCTTCCTCTTTGTCTTGATATTATCATCTCCAGAAGATGATCCTTCCATTACTCTCTTAAATACATTAAAATTTGCATTATTTTACAGGTTGTAATCAAGGGAACATTAATGCTCTATTCCTGTTTTTTGCAGTGAGAGTTCTAAGTGTTTTTGAAGGTAACTAACTATACTGTCACATTTATGCTTTAGTTGTCCTGTCTGAGTGGCTTCTTTATACCGTTTATCTCTTTTGTGGGACAGTGTTAAATGGCCAGGGTCCTAGCATTTGTAAGCACAGAAATGTTTATAACCAATTGTTTTGATCTCTGTGATAGCACCGCAAGACTCATCTCTTGAAAGCATTTTGCTTTAACTAGCAGTTTGGTGCTGTGGGGAGTTGGTAGGTAGTTCTAAAGGTCTGTAATGAGACGCCTTTTGGTAGCAAATACCTCTGTTTTTGTCTCTTGTTTAATGTTTTTGTTTAAGGCTATCAGCGTTGTAGAATAACTAAGTACCTATTGTTTAGCCTCACTGGAGTTGAGACAGGTCATAGGTAACATGTAATTTGATGATTTTATTTTATAGATGTGACATTTTATAGAGGTTACAGAAGTAAAGTAACATACACTGTAACACAAAGACATTATAGTTTTAGGAACCTGATTTTACAGTTAGAATACTTTATAAACATTCCAAAGAACCAGGCTGCCCAGTCAGATGACCCTTTCCTTGGTTAAGCCAGGTAAGGTGCCATGTGATAAGAGCCCACCCTTCACAGAGATTTCTCCTGTTCTGAAAATGCATCCATCATTTCTCAGCTGACCAAATGTGGAGAGAAGTTCTCTTTAACTGGACTAGGAGTCTGTATACCGTTCTGAGATCCACTCAGATCAAAGTCATTTTGTTAATTCAGATTTCTGGGCACCATCCAAGACCTCCCTGATTCTTAGGGTTTTGTGACAGAAATCTGTATTTTTAATGTTATAATAAAATATATATAAAATGAAGTTGTGTTATTTATATACATTAACTATATTATATATTCTATATGCAAGCCAAGACAATTCAACATGGCCAATGCAAGTTAGAAAGTTGGATACCATAAGTCAAAATATAATATAATGTTAGCTCAGAGCAAATAGTGTGATGAAAAGTTTTGAATTAACAGGAGGGGTGATGGGAAGTGTGCTATTTGAATAGATTAGTTACTAGAGTTGTTGGGTTACAGAGCTGAAAGTATAAGCAGTAACTTGGCTATGTGAAGATCTACGATAAGAGAAAATCCTAATTGTCCACAGGCAAATGCAGATGACTTGATCAAGAATGAGCCTTGCAGTTTCAAAAGAGAAGAAAGACATTGGTGAAAACCATTCAATCTTCAAATAAAGTCCAAATATCTTACCATGCTACGTAACCCATTATATGATGACAGAAATTAATCATATGGCCACCTGTGGTTGTGTGTCCTGTGAAGGTCTCATGGAAATGTAATCTTTAGCTCAGAAGCCATCATTCAACACTGGCTTCTCACTATGGAAAAGGAAGCACAAATTTGTGAGAGAATATGGTAAGATAAGCTAGAAATTGACTACTGAATTTGGCAAGATAAAGAGCACTGATGACCTTGAGAAAAACTGTTGACTAGAGGAAATTCTAATTAGTGCTAGTGGCAGTATTTCTAGGGCTCTACTGTCCATGTCCTTCTGTAGGACTCAGTGTTTTGACTAGAAGGCTGTGGAGTCTCGGAGGTCTTCTTCACACTTGATCACAGCCAAAAGACTGAGAAGCAATGGGAGGTCTTTTTCAACCTAGAAGCTCAATAGCATATTTGAATGTTTTTAAGATTTGACAAATTTGGAAGGAGACTCTGACAAAGGAGGATAAAGGCAAGAACAAAATCTTCGAGGAAACCAGTGCATCAGGAGAGTGGCAGGCCCTAGAAACAAGAGAGACAATTCATCATTTTTAACAAGAGGAAAATCAGGCTCAAGGAGTGTGGAACAACTGGAGCTAGAACTCAAATCTATTGCATCTCAAAGCCTATTTTACAAATGTCACCAAGGCCAGCTATACTCAGGAAAAAGAAATTTCTTTATTTGTCTTTTCCTCCTCTTCTTCCTCTGCCATGCATCCCTCCTCCTCCTCTATTTCACACCATTCTATACCATATGGTCCTTTGCTTCCAGAACCCATAGTTCTAGCTAATACCAGTTATTCATTCAACAGTGCTTTTGTGCACTCACTCTGCAAAATGTGGTGTCCCTGAATGTATGGCGTAGCATCAGGATGTGGGGTTCTTACCATCCATGAGAAGCCATTCTATTACTTACGCCTGAAGGCATAGCTGTCAGGTTCTTAGGCGAGTGGTGTGACTATCTGTTCACATTCGTGGACTGGATCCAGGAGGAGAATCCTCCTCCATGAACAGGAGGACTGAAGAGAAGAGGTGGGCAGGGGATTTCTGCTCTCTCAGTTGAATGAGTCAAAACACCCTGAGGATGACTGATTGACAGTCACAGTCAGATCTCTGTCCACACACACGCCATCTTCAGATCAATGTTTTCATGTCTTTTACTTAAATGTTCCTTTAAGGACTAATTATCTTGCTAGAAACTGACAAGTGGTTTTATAACTGTGTGAGTGAGCTTAGTTTATTTTTAATATTTTCTTTTTAACTGTACAGGTTTTTCTTGGGAAAGCTTTGTTTCTCACCATTCTTTGATACATAACTAAGAAGCTAGAAGGTACCCAGATGGGATCTTTATGAAAAATAGAAACTCAGATGTCCAGCTCATTGAAGAATTTGGATCATTGATCAATAACTTACTATACATTAAGACCTAATGATGGACATGGCCTGAGAAAAGAACATGAATACTCAGTATGTTTATAAATATAAATTTAGAAGCATGTCAGAGTAATTTCTATAGTAAAGTATATTCTGAGTTCTAAACAAGAATCTTAAGTCAAAACCCTGGAATACAAATCACCTGGAAGTAAGTCAGCTTCATTGCCTAATTATCCTCAACATGTGAGATAATGAGAAGAAATATATGAAGGTCAGAGTGGGCAAAGGGATAATAAGGATCAGACAGATTAATATTAGGGTTAAACTTAGTACAGACAAACATGAGACAGAAAGTTCTAAGAGTAGAGAAATTATATGGAATATCTGGGCATGATATAATACATACTAGAAATGTACCTGAAATTGGATAAAGTACTTTCAAGGCTCCAGGAGACTTGGAAATTTTTACCCATCTGTTCACATTTCTGGGTCAGAGGCTGGAAAGTGTCCCTTCCCATCAATGGGTGGTATTGAGAGATTCTTTCCCACTTAGTAGGACGACCTACTTAGTTAGACGTTGCTAACTGAAAAATCTATTGGCATGTTCTAAAATATGAATATACGGTCAAACAGCCAGACGATGCCCAGCATTTCCACAGATGTCCTCTTTGACAGGGTTTGTATTTTTCAGACAGTGCCTGAGAAATAAGCCACACCTGCCAGTCTTGACCAATTGTGTACCTCTGCCCATACCCATCTGGTGGCAATTCCAGTTTTCTTATTGCTGGGGTGGGGGCTTGTTCTTGGACCATGATAATCCCTAGGAAAGGTCTTCTATGATGGCATGGCAGGTGAGAAGCACGTCAAGTACCATAGAGCCCGGGATGTGGCCCTGGCGTCTTCTACAAGGCAGCGATATGACAGGCATTCAACAATACACATTTGGATCTGTTCCCTGACATAAGCTTGAGGTCATTCACACCGGAACTAAATCATTTGCTGGAAAGTAGTGTCTTTCTTTTTAATCTCTGATCAGTGTTTGTTTTTTTTTCTCTCCCTGCTTGCCTGTTTTGTGGAAAGTAGAGCAGTACTGTGTACATTTGATAAACCAACATTTTTATTCTCTTGCTATTTATTCTTTTGGAGTTTTAAATTCTGCCTGAGTCTATAGGAAAAAGGCACAGCTAATGGATTTGTCTTTGACTGCACTCTACTTGAAGCAGCTGATACTTTTTGGCTGAAAGACAGTATTAGGATGCTATATTTTCTCTTCTTTCAATACAGAGAGTTACTGAGCTGCCTCCAAAGTAACTGTTCTCCAGAATTGGCAAATAAGCTAGAAGTGCCTTGGTTCACTTCAAATATATAGGGAAAAGTACCCAGGGCTCTGTCAATAAGGTGGTTGTGGGAAGCTGAGTGCCTGAAATGCATTACTCAAAATGCTCTCCTGACTAATCCCCCACGCACTAAGAGAAGATTCAGTGCAGGAGTTTTGCTGGCAGCTTACCGTAGAAGTGAAATAACAGATTTTTTCTACACACATCACTTTCACATCAGATGTACTGGGCTATATAAACAAGAAAACTCACCCTTCAGCAATTTTATCCCTATTTGTTAAGTGACCTGTGGTATTCCTTCCTAATATGGCCTATAATTAGGCCCCTCATTAATGAGAATCAAAACCATGCCAGGAGCATTGCCTATTTTGTGAGGAGTCACCAAGAAAAGGCCAGAGTAACAGGATTATTGAGTGGCTTGGCATTCTCCTAGAGAAGCAGTGTTTAGCCTAATGCATGATGCAATTGTAGTTAAATATTAGGGTGTCATTGCACATACACAGTAGGCACATAAAAGACAGGAGTTGCTACAAAGTTTGCCAATTTAAAGGGGCAGTTCAGTTTTCTGTTGTTGTTATTGTTTTTTACTATGCTACTTCAGAGAATAAGGGTATTTTTCCATGATGCTCAACTAGAATGAGATGTGTGGCTGACCGTGAAAGCTTTCTCAGGGGCTCCTAGTCCTTGGAAACTATCTTCTTACCACCTGGTCTTTGGGCTGTAGGTCTCCTGAACTTTTGATCGTCTCTGGCATCAGCTCGGCCCCAGTTCTAGTCCTGAGCCCAGAAGGGAGGCTGAATGTTACTAACCAGATAAGCATCCACTAGTGAATTCATCCACTCACTAAGGAGCTCTGTAGCTGACCGTGCTGCTCAGAGATGGATCCTGGTTTGAGGTGTGACACCAGGGCATGACCTGGAAGGGTACATCTCCCTGGCTCTTGCCTTCTCTTTTTGCTTTCTAGCCTCCTTTACAAGGGCTGCCTCCCTCCATGCTGTCCTTACTGCCTTGAAGCCAGCGTACTATGGACTGAAGATGTGAGCCGAAACAAACCTCTCTTCTTATAAATTGAGGGTGTGGGCTCTTGTATGCCAGCACTAGGGAAGTGACTAAGACAATCCATTTAGCAGTCATACCCATCCTTTTCCTCCTTAAAATCTTTTGTTCTCTTTCTTTTAAGAAGCCATGTGCTTAAGGGAGGCTCAGCTTCTTGGCTGTGTTTAAGAAAGAACTTTGACTTGTCTGTGCCACATTGTCCTTATATGGACCAGCTGTATCTCAGCGGGCACTTTAAGAAATGCAAATTCTTAGGCCTCACTCAGACTTATTATATAGGGAACTCTGGGACTGGTTACCAGCTGTCTGTTTTAATAAGACTTCTGGGTGATTCTGATGCCCACTCAAGTTTAAAAGCCACTGGCCTAAGCCAAATATAAAGACTCATGCCCTCAGCTATGGGGTTAGCCCAGGAGAAGGCATGTGCTGTATTTCATTTTTGGTCAATGAGATATGAAGGGAAGCTAAGGCTTCTTAAAAGAATATGCAGACAAATAAGTTATTCTGTATTCTTGCCTCTGGGAATTGTTGCATGAAGATTCAATGTCCTCTGCAGTCAGAGAACTTAAAGATTTTTGCGTAACAAAAAGGTGTTTATAAAGAGGATTGGCAAATAGTTGTTATTATGTCTTTGAAAAATGTTTAAAAAAATAAATAGCAGGGAGGGGATAAACATAGTTTATTGAATAATTTGGCATATTCTGGTGAAGGGAACCTTGCCCTGCTCTCTGCCCTCAGCCGGACCATAGCTCAGTCAGCTTAGCACTGGACAATGGAGTATCCCTCAAGGTCAGGCCCTGGCCATCTGCTTCATGCAGACCCTTGTCAAAAGCTCTTTCTCTTTTCCCAGGACAGCAGGATATGTTTGGGTTTTGCTGACCTAACCATGTAAAGTAGAAAGTCCCTGAGTTGTGCCAGTAGCCACTCAATGGCTGCTTCTCAGACCTAGAGTAGTGCTTTGTGGAGCCCAGCTACTTCTGCTTGAGGTTATTTTTATGTCTCCCCAGGATTTGGGGATGTCTCACACCACCTCTGCAAAAGGGCATCTCAGTATTTGATATCACGAGACTCACCATTGAAAATATGACTTCTATTTGGTTCTATTGTCTTAATTGAACCCTAATGCTGACAAAGTTACTTGCAAAGAGCATGGCTAGGGACTGTGACTTCCCTTCCATCTCAGTCAGACTTCACTTTGTAATGGTGGTCTGATTTCATTGCCTTTCCTACCTCTGGTCTTCCTTGAGAGCAAAATCTAAAAGCATTTTCTGCTTTGGCCTTTGTAGTTAGATAATATGTCATATGAAGCAGATCAACTGATTTTTTCTTTTCATTTTTAATACCAATTGCCCAGATAAAGAGGAAATTATAGTGAGCTTTGTTACAGTGACTGAATTTAGAGATTAATTAGCAGGTTCCCACTTCTTTCCCTGTTGAGTTGACTAAGTGGATAATATGTAGAGGCCCCCCTTTGAATTGCCACTAATATTCAACCCATTAGTTGGAGGGCATTTTAGAAACATGACCTATCTTTCCCCCTGTGACTATTTATAGGGTTCTTTGTTCCAACAAACCACTTTCGTTCTATCCCTTTCATCTGAAATTGTTGGTATTGAACAATTTCCATTATCTATAAGGGTGCTATGAACCAGATTTTATTTACAGTTTGAGGCCATTAAATGGCCTAAATATCATTAGGTTAGCATGATTTAATGTGGCACATTATGGATGAATGCATTCAAGATATTACTGTCATGAAAACAAATTGGGCACAGATTCAAGATGTACAACAGAACTACTATAGGCGATGGCTTTCCATACAACTGACAACAAATATAACATCGATTCCAATCATAAATAGACCCATCAGAGTCCTCTTTGCTTCCCAGGTTAAGTGACCTGCATTTCAGATTCTCCATACCTTGACCCAAAATATTCTCCTCCTTGATCTGCTCCTTATATGCCCAATACCTCCTCAGTTGTTCCATACGGCTGGCTATGGTCTGTATTTGTCCAGTACTTCTTGTAAACATATCTCTTCAGGTTCTGACTTGAAATATCTTTGTCATACCCAGCAATGGGCTCCTATATTTTCTAACAATACTATGCTCATTTTTCAAGGTCTGGAGCAAACATCACCTCCTCCATGCAGGTATCTCTGATTTTTTTGGAATGAAAGCTCCTGGACACTCCCCTCTCAAGTCACCTGCACTTATATCATGTATTAGTTCAGCTTTGTGTTGTGGTTAGCTGTTTCTAGGTCTGACTCATTAGAGTAAGATGAGTCTTGATTAATTTCTGCTATTCTAAGCCTCCAAAAAGTACCAAAGTATGGCATATATTTAGTAAATTTTTGCGAGAGTGGGAGACTAATGAGATACCATATGAATGGAGTCCGCCATCTAGTCATACACCATCGTTTTTAAGTCAAAGGCAGCATTGGATCGGCCTATTGAAGTAAATACTTATCAGCGCACTACTATGTATCGAGACATTTTTTGCCTACTTGAAAGAAAATGTAGCTTAATTACTTTTTTTCACCACAAGTGCTGAATATTTTCCATTTCCTTCACTAGATCTACTGCCTACCCTTCCCTATACTGTTTTGTGCACCAGAATGTTGCCCTGTGCTCTTGCAGCCTTTGGCTATCAGTAGGTTCAGCCAGATGGCAGGAGATTGAAGAGCAGGTGGGGAGGGAATAGGTGTACTTATTCTTTAAGCTCTTCCCTTTGGGCTGGCTCCCTCTGTTGAAGTTCATAGTTTCTGTCAGGCGGCCCTCTTTGTGAAGACTTTGGTAAGTGTTCTTCCAAATTGCCTCTTCAGGCAGACGGATGGGCTAGACTTAGCTGTTATGAGGCCTGAGGGACTGAGCTACCGTTTGAGGTTAGGAGTACCTATACTTCTACATAACCATCTCCTACTACAACCATCTCAATCATCTCCATACTAAACTCTCCACAGCCGATCCATTCCTGTTAAGACCTGACTGAATCACTATACCATATCAAACACACCTAGGTCTCCAAGATTTGGTATCCATCTTATGCAAAACTAGTGCTCAAAACCTCAGTGAGACAAGAAGGGAAGTGGAGGAAGGAATAAAAACACAAAGCTTGTTGCTTGGCCATCTTCTTTACTAACCGTGGCCAGTCAATCAATCAACCAATCAATCTCAACACTAGCACAAATCCAAACAAAATTTTTGAAAGAGAGTTTTAAAATAAGAACATAAACTTGGGGAGAGATCTAGTTAATTATTTTTGGGGGAAGAGCTGGGATGGTTTGCCTGGTCCATTGCAAGAGCCCCATTCTGAAGCCAGCTTCCACATCTGCACCATCTTTTGTGTGAGACAGAAGAGCGCAGTAGATTCTTTCTGTAAGCCTAAAACTTTCCCTTGTTGTGGTGGTTCTGCCTCACTAAAGTGAGCACAGCAGATCTTTGAATGGCTATGATCTTAAGAAACTGAATGTGTTTTGGTGCCTGACACAAAGATGGTTGTTTTCACATGGTGCAACTACAGTAGCACAGAAAATAAAAAGATTACAGGGAGATGAGACCTGGTCTGTATAAAGAGAGGGCCAAAAGGACTGAGTCCACAGGAGACAGTGAGTCTCCCAAGTACAGTCCCGAAGTCTAGAATTCTCTGGCTTTTATTTAGAATATCGGTGCAAGGAAGAAATAAAAAAACCAGAAGTAAAGCAATTTGGACAAGGAGCTGTCTCAGGCTAGGCAGGTTGCGGGGAAAAGGGAAAGAACAAGGGTGAGACACAATGTGTTTCACTGATCTAAATTCTGGTTGCTTTCCCATATGCTTTTGCCCCGAACATTCCTTCACAGTTTAAGCATTCATGCCTCATAGAGCCTGCGTGCTTTTGCCCTGCAATTTAATCATTCACCCTTCTGCCAAGTCCTCTACAGGTTGTGACCATCAACCATGTTTTAATAATTTCACTGGATTGAGAAATGCCTGGGATTTAGTAAAGCACGCTTCTGGGGGTGTCTGGTGGGTTGTGGAGGAGGTGAACTTGGGTCCTTTGCTCCTTTCTCTTTGGCCCTTGTGGTCCCCATAAGCTAAGCAACCTTGCTTCACCAATCCTTTCTGCCATAATGTTTCTGCCTTGAAATCAGCGAACCATAGACTTAATTCTCTGAAACTATGAGCTAAATTTAACCTTTCCTATTAGTTGTGGGCGTCAGGTATTATGTCCAGTGATGGGAAAGCAGATTAATATAATGGTTTTCCATAGCCAAATGTGAGAGCCACAGTGTACTGGAAGGTATCACATGGAGAGAATGGTCAGATTCTTTCTCTTGGGGAATTTGAATAGTAGGTGTACAAGTTTATGTATATTCCCAGAAGCAGTGAGTCACTGTATCATCAGAATAGGGAAGAAGACACCATCTATGGAGGAAAGCTACAAAAAACACTGGGTCACTGACTATATGATCACCTCAATGACTTCCATTCATACTCAAGAAGGTCCTTTCCTTACAATAGCCCTAGGTGGATTTAGGGTTAATTAGCTTTAAGTCCAGAAGAGTAAGATTCTTTTTTTCCTAGTAAAACTCCTAAGATTGAGTATTGGACAAGTTGGAGTCATACGGCCATTTCAGACCAGTCACTGTGAGCTGGGAAATGAGCTACTTTCACTGACTGGAATGGATCACTTGGTAACAGCCTGGAGCTTGAATCTTTTCCATTGGAATCATAGGATGCTGTTTTCAGAAGGGAGATACCCGGACAGTCCGTGAGAACAGATCCATGTTATGTTAGCATGATTCAGCTTCTTACTATTAGAACGAGCCCAGGTAAGAGGATTACCACTCAGAGATGCAAATCTTCTATAAGGGATCTTGTGATGGACATCTAGTCCTGAGATCACAATTTGAATGCTTCCAGTGGCTGCAAGCTCACCTCAGCTCCAGGTAGGCAGGCTGTTGTGTTGTTATGCTACTAGCATCACCAGAAGGTTCTTCCTTATTATGCACCAACCTGCATGCTGCCAGTTGTCCTTGCTCCTGTTTTTGTCCTGGGTAACTACACTCCCAAATGTCCTCCCTCCTCCACATGACAGCCTTTTGAATTTTAGAAGACAGATAACAATTACAAATGATTACAGAGAAATTAAAATCAGTCAATCATTTGCTGGAAGGAACATATTTTTTCATTTACCTACGTGTAACATTAAATAACTCACTCCTACTCAATTAAAAGAAAAAGCCCCGAGCCAAAAACGTTTGGAATCCATATACTCTCACTCTCCTTCCTCCACATAGAAGCTTTTTATAACAAACAACCATATTGCTATAAATAATGTGCTGTGCGGCTGTGTGAGGGAGCAGTGGGCCTCGTAATGACATTAGATGTGGATTGGCAAATCCCCCTCTGCATGGGGAACATAACAGATAATCTGGTCTGACTAGCAGGGAAGGGAATGGCTTTGCTTCCAATTGCTTTTTGTTTAATGACATCTCACTTTAAAGTGTCACCTATGCAGTTACAAATGAGTTCAATGATCAGTAAGTGAGACTAGACACCCCTGGGTTTAACCCAGACAATACGATTGGGATCCACTGACTCAGTGGGCTGGAGAAGCAGTACCATTGCAATCTTGCAGCTAGGCATCTGCCAGAGGCTCAAAGTATGATCCCAGTGACAACAGATCAGGGTCCCTGCCATTATCTCTGGGTACCTTGTCCACCTAGGCTTCCTAATCTCATAAAGTCAGACCCTCTTTAAGCCCAGAAAAGTTGACTTCTTGGGGACATGGTATATGTTCCTGGTTGGTCAGTCTGAATTTAAAGTCATATTAATCCCTCAGCTTACTGGACCTTTCCACAACCTAGATAAAATGTCCAACAATGGGCATCAAATGCAGAACTCGTTGTTGTTGTCATTGTTGTTGTTGTTTGTTTTTGTGACTAACCTCATCTTGTAATAAAGTCCTTAGTTCTCTTGTTCTGCGAAGGGCAGAAAAAAGCAAATGTTCCTAAATTTGATGTTCAAAGAAAATTCATCTGTTACCAAAACAGGAGCCATGGTAAATATTTATCTAGTTCAAGTCCCTTTTAGAAGTGATTTTTGTGTCATGTCTCCCTATTCTTGGGCTCTTCTCGGACTTGTTCCTTGCCTGACTAGTGCAGTGCATCTCAAAGTGCCCTGCCTGGTCTTTGGGGACATTCTACTGTACTCAGTATCTCTAACTGCAAACCTTGCACTGCCTCATTAACCAGCTTTGTGCTCTGTCACCTCTGAGATGCCATCAAGGCCCCATTGATCCATGTCTTCTCTGTCACCTGTTCCATATCATGGGTGACTAGAAAGCTTCCACTTTAATTATCATCAGTCACTGCTGTGCTGTTGTCCCCGCAGCCTGTCCCAGAGCCCATGTCCTGTCCTGTGTGGTTCTTCCCTGGATGCCTCTGGACTCTCTCAACCTAGTTAAGAATTCTAGGTTGCATGTGGTGGAGAACACACAGATGCTTCTGGAGAACCCCCACAGTGACTAAACCCATCTTTCCATCTTTCTTTCTGACTTCATCTTGAAACTCCTTTAGAGGCCTCCCGTATCCCTGATCGCTCTCTACTATGGCTTATACTAAATGCTGTGCTCTGTCGCCTCTGTGATGATTTCTAAGGGAAGCCTAGGGGCTTAAAAAAACAAACCTTTCTCAGCAAATTCATGTTTTACTTTCTTATCTGTTTTTAACAGCTTCATTGAAGCATAATTTAGGTACCATAAAGTGCACCCAGGATAAATGTACAATTCAATGCATTTAGTAAGTGTATGTAAGTATATAACCATCATCAAAATTCAGTTTGTTTAACATTCCCATAAACTCAAAAAAGTTTCACCATGTCTGTTCACAGTTCATCCTTGTTCCTACTCCCAGCCCCAGGAAACATTGATTTGTTTTCTGTCTCTATGTGTCTTTTCTAGGCATGTCATAAAAAAATAAAATTACAGTCATGCGTGTGATGCTGAATGCCTGAGATAGATTCTGAAAAATGCTCCATTGGTTTTGTCACTATGTAGATACCATAAAGTGTACTGACACTTTATGCCTGTATCATATGACTCACTCAACATAACCTCTTGCTACAATAAAGACGTGCGGTGAAGGTGAGATGTATAGGATTGGTGCTGGCATAAGGTGATTACTGCTTACAGAAACTGTTTTTCATAAGCGGAAGGAGTACACTCTAAAATAATGATTAAAAGTATAGTGTAGTAAATAATATGCAAGTACCAGTTTTTATGATCATTATCCAGTGAATGTTTAAATGTAAAACTTATTACAGTCAAAGACACATTTCTAAGGACTATGGGATAAGTATGTTCAAGCAAGGGGAGATACTTTGAATACTTGAGAGAGATGAATGGTACTGTGTCATTTACTGCAATAAATGTCTTATTTATCCATTCACCGTATTTTCCCATCACATCTCCTAGCATCACCAAAAATGTGTGTGAATCACCTTGTGCTATGATATTACAACAGCTATGATGTCACCAGTGATAGAAATTTTTCAGCTCTGTTATAATATTATGGGATATCATTGTATGGATGGTCCATCAATGACTTCAATGTTATACAGGGCATGACAGTACATAATATATAATCTTATTTTTTCTACTTTCTTTAACCTAGCATAGTATTTAGAATAATTCAAGTTGCATGTGCCAGCATTTCATTCCTTTTTATCTTGAATCCCATAAATGTAACATATTTTGTTTAACAGTGTATCATTTGATGGACATTTTGAATGATTTTTTAGTTTTAGTTATTATAAATAATTCAGTAATGAGCCTTCAAATGTTTTATATACCTATAAGTGAAATCCATTGGTCATATAACATATTTTATTACACTTTTAAGAAATTACCAAACGCTATTTGGGACCCATAGGCCCGCCCTTCACCCGCAGGGAACCTCCCAGAGACCAGCAGCTTGGTCTGGGCTGTTTGGATTAGGAACTTTGCGGAGACCAGCATCTTGGCCTGACTGTTTGGGACCGGGAACCTCCCAGAGACCAGCAGCTTGGCCTGGGCTGTTTGGATTGGGAACTTTGCGGAGACCAGCATCTCGGCGCGACTGTTTGGGACCAGTAGGCCCGCCCTTCACCCGCAGGGAACATCCTGGAGACCGGCATCTCGGCCAGGTCTGTTTGGGACCAGGAACTTTGCGGAAACCAGCATCTCGGCCTGACTGTTTGGGACCCATAGGCCCGCCCTTCACCCGCAAGGAACCTCCCAGAGACTTGCCTGGGACAAAGGACAGTGGCCCGTCCTGCCTGACATTCCACGGGCTCCTGGTTGACCATGCGCAGCATCCACCTTACAACTTAGGGAGCCAGGAGCCCACAGAGGGGACTTAGGACCCTGCAAGAGAGCCAAGAGCCTGTGAGGGGGCCACCGCTGCTCCAGGAACTGAGGGTGCAAGAGGTAATTCGCCACACATGCAGAGGAAGCTTTGGAACACCACTCAAAGCAAGGAAATATAGAAAAATGACAAAAGGAAAGGCCACAAGGCAGGCTCAAAGCTCTAGCCCTCCCCAAGAAAGCTTACAAGCCATGTACATAGAAGAAAAAAGAAACCATACACCTGAAATGTCTGAAATGATATCAAATGAAATAAATATGCAACTAGGGAAAGCTATGGAGAAATTCAAATCAGAAATACTTGCCCAGGTAAAAGAAGAATTGCTAAAAACAGTGAAAGAAATAGTGAATGCATCTAGTGAAGACACAGCTAAAAAATTAGAGGAACAAAGCAAACAGATAGAATCCCTAAATGAACACTATAAGAAACAAACAGAATACATAAAGCAAATTCAAAGAGATTTACAGGAAATAAAAAATGCTATTAAAAGCTGCCAAAACAGCCTCAATGAAAGTGAAGATAGAATTTCAGACCTCGAAGTTAAGATTGCAGCCAGTGAGCAGGAAAGACAAGAGCTTTTAAAAATAACAAAGAATCAGGAAATAACAATTCAACACCTGCAAGATGATGCAAAGAAAAATAACATAAGATTAATAGGGATAAATGAAAAAGAAGAAGACAGCCCAAATGATATCAAGAGGATATTTACAGAAGTAATAGCTGAAAACTTCCCAAACATGAGAAGAGAAAATGACATTTGGATAAGTGAAGCATATAGAACTCCAAACAGCCATAACCAAAATAAAACTACACCCAGACACATAATAATCACCATCCCTGAAATCCACCATAAGAACAGAATACTAAAAACTGTTAGAGAGAAAAGTGAGATCACCTATACAGGAAAACCTATCAGAATCACGGCAGACTTCTCAACACAAACAATGAAACCAGAAGAGCATGGAGTGAAATATTTCAGATCCTAAAGGAAAACCACTTCCAACCCAGATTGACATACCCTGCAAAACTGTCCTTCAAAATGGATGGAGAAATAAGATACTTCCATGACAAAGAACAGCTGAAGAACTTCATGAACACCAAACCAAGCCTACAAAGAATACTGAAAGACATTCTAGATACACATGGGATAAAACCACTAAGCAAGGCAGACAATTAAACAGAATGGAAAGCTAAAGACACAACAGCAGAAAGATAACATGTCAACAATAAACCAATATATAACAGTTACAACCACTAAAGTAAATGGCCAAAACTCGCCAATCAAAAGAAACAGACTGGCAGAATGGATCAAGAAACAACATCCAACAATATGCTGTCTACAAGAAACCCATCTAACCCAAAAGGACACTCATAGACTGAAAGTCAAGGGATGGAAAACAATACTTCATGCAACAGGAAACCAAAAAAAAAGGAAGAGTAGCAATCCTGTTAGCAGACAATGTGAATTTCAAACCAAGAATGATCCAGAGATAAAGAAGGTCACTACATACTAGTTAGGGGAAAACTTCAAGAGGAAGAGATAACAATCTTAAATATATATGCGCCAAATTCCAGAGCACCCAGCTATATAAAGCAAATACTAACAGAAATGAAAAATCAAATAAGCAATAATACAAGTATAACAGAAGACTTTAACACGCCATTGACACAAAGGGACAGATCAACTAGACAGAAAATCAGCAAAGATATAACAGAACTGAATCACACCTGTGAACAAATGGACTTGATAGATGTATAGAGTGTTCCATCCAACAACATCAGAATATACCTTCTTCTCAACAGTACATGGGACATTCTCTAAAATAGACCATATACTAGCCCACAGAACATATTTAAGTAAATGCAAAAGAATTGAAATTATCCCATGCATGTTATCGGATCATACTGCTGTGAAACTAGAAATTAATGATAAAAGAAATTGCAAATGACCCAGAAACATGTGGAAACTGAATAATATACTCTTGAGCAATCAATGGGTCACAAAGGAAATTAAAGAAGAAATTAAACAATATCTACAAGTAAATGAAAATACAGACACAACTTACCAGATTTGGTGGGATGCAATGAAAGCAGTCCTCAGAGGAAAATTTATTGCACTGAGTTCCCACATCAGGAAGACAGAACAAACACAAATAAACAACCTGATGCTACAACTCAAGCATCTAGAAAAAGAAGAGCAAGCCAAGCCCAAAGCCAAAAGAAGGGAGGAAATTATAAAGATCAGAGCAGAAATTAATGCAATAGGACTAAGAAAACAGTACAATGGATCAATGAATCAAAGAGTTGGTTTTTTGAAAGAATAAATAAAATTGATAAGCCCCTGGCCAACCTTATTTAAAAAAGGAAAGAAAAAACTCAAATTCATGCAATAAGAAATGAAAAAGGTGAAATTACTACAGACTCAGTGGAAATACAGAAGATCATCAACACCTACTTTGAAAACTTCTACTCTCATAGGTTTGATAACACTGAAGAAATAGACAGATTCCTAGATACATATAAACTACCAAAGCTGGATCAGGAAGATGTAAAACTGCTGAATAACCTAATTTCTATTACTGAAATTGAATATGAAATTAAGTGCTTGCCTACAAAGAAGAGTCCAGGCCCAGATGGATTCACTGCAGAATTCTACAAGAAATACAAAGAAGATTTAATTCCAACACTCCTGAAACTCTTCAATGAAATTGAAAGGGAAGCAATTCTTCCTAAGTCATTCCTGGAAGCAAATATCACTCTAGTACCAGAGAAAGACTCAACTAAAAAAGAGAACTATAGGCCAATCTCCCTAATGAACATAGATGCAAAAATTCTCAATAAAATATTGGCAAACAGGATGCAGCAAATCATCAAGAAGATTATACACCATGACCAAGTAGGATTCATCCCAGGAATACAGGGATGGTTCAACATATGCAAAACAATAAATGGAATCCATCATATCAATAGAGCCAAAAGGAAGAACCACATGATCATCTCTATAGATGCAGAAAAAAGTTTTGATAAATTCCAACACTCATTCATGATAAGAACCTTACAGAGAATTGGGATAGAAGGTGTTTATCTCAATATGGTAAAGGCCATCTATGACAAACCAACAGCCAGCATCATATTGAATGGTTAAAAACTGAAAGCCTTTACTTTAAAATCAGGCACAAGACAAGGATGTCCATTATCACCACTGCTATTCAACATAGTACTGGAAATACTAGCCAGAGCAATAAGACAGGAAAGAGAAATAAAAGGAGTAAAGAGAGGAAAAGAGGAAGTTAAATTATCATTATTTGCAGATGACATACTTTACATAGAAGACCCCCAAAACTCTATTGAAAGACTCCTAGATATAATAAATAAATTCAGCATGGTAGCCAGATACAAAGTCAATACTCAGAAATCAATAGCATTTCTATACACTAACAACAAAAGTACTGAGAGAGCAATAAGAGAAACTACACCCTTTACCCTAGCATCCAAAAAAAATGAAATACTTAGGAATTAATCTCATGAAAGAAATAAAAGAGCTATACAGTGAAAATTATAATACCCTGAAAGGAAATCGAAGATGACCTCAGAAAATGGAAAGACATCCCCTGTTCATGGATAGGAAGAACAAACATTATAAAAATGGCCATTGTCCCAAAATTACTATACAGATTCAATGCCATCCCAATCAAAATACCACTAACATACCTCATAGATGTAGAGAAATCACCCCTAAAATTCATCTGGAACCAGAAGAGGCCTAGAATAGCAAAGGCAATTCTAAGCAACAAAGACAAGGCAGGAGCCATCACAATCCTCAACTTGAAATTATACTATAAAGCTACAGTAATAAAGTCAGTGTGGTACTGAAATAGAAACAGACCAGAGGATCAGTGGAATAGATTGGAAGATACAACCACAACCACAAACTCACTCAACCACTTTATCTTTGATAAAGGGGCCAAACATGTTCACTGGAAGAATGACAGTCTCTTTAACAAATGGTGCTGGAAAAATTGGCTATCCATATGCAGAAGACTAAAACTAGACCCATGTCTATCACCATACACTAAACTAAAATCTAAATGGATTAAAGATCTAAATATTAAAACAGAAACACTAAAACTGCTGGAAGACAAAGTAGGTAAAAATCTCAAAGATATAGGGGTAGGAAGAAACTTCATGAAGAAGAACCAAAGTACATGGGAAATACTTCCCAGAATCAATAACTGGAACCACATCTTATTAAAGAGTTTGTGCATATCAAAAGAGGCTTCCAGCAAAGTGAAAAGAAAACCCACAAATTGGGAAAAAATCTTCGTGGACAGCGCCTCAGACAAAGGACTTCTGTCTAGAACTTATAAAGAATTTAAAAAAATCAGACCCTCGAAATTCAAAGACCCAATCCAAAAATGGGCATCTGAAATGAATACACAGTTCTCAGATGAAGAAATACGAGTGGCAAATAAATACATGAAAAAATGTTCATCATCATTAGTCATGAGAGAAATGCAAATTAAAACCACACTGAGATTCCATCTCACTCCAGAAAGAATAGCCAGGATAGAAAACACTACCAACAACAAGTGTTGGAAAGGCTGTGGGGAAAAAGGAACTCTTCTACACTGTTGGTGGGAGTGTGGACTGGTGCAACCACTGTGGAGGTCAGTCTGGAGATTCCTCAAAAAGCTGAGTTTGGAAGCCCCATTTGACCCAGCTATTCCACTTCTGGGCATGTTCCCAGAAGAACTGAAAACATCATACCACAGTGATATATGTGCACCCATGTTTATAGCAGCACAATTTGTAATAGCCAGATCCTGGAAACAACCTAAGTGCCCATCAACTGAGGAATGGATAAAAAAGTTGTGGCATTTTTATACAATGGAGTACTACTCAGCT
>PVJX010015662.1:0-42053 GCA_004027295.1 Dolichotis patagonum
ATTTCTGGTTTGAATTTCTCCATAGCTTTTCCTATTTGCATATTTATTTCATTTGATATCATTTCAGAGATTTCAGATGTATGGCTTCTTTTTTCTTCTATGTACACGGCTTCTAAGCTTTCTTGGGGAGGGCTAGGGCTTTGAGCCTGCCTTTTGGTCTTTCCTTTTGTCATTTTTCTATATTTCCTTACTTTGAGCAGTGTTCCAAAGCTTTCTCTGCTTGTGTGGTGAATTACCTCTTACACCCTCAGTTCCTGGAGGGGCAGTGCCTCCCCCACAATCTCTTGACTTCCTCACAGGGTCCTAACTCCCCTCTGTGGGCTCCTCGCTCCCTAAGTTGTAAGGCGAATGCTGTGTGTGGTCACCCTGTAGCCTGTGGAATCTTAGGCAGGCCAGGCCACCATGCTTTGTCCCAGGCAGGTCTCCAGGAGGTTCTCTGCAATGAAGGGCCTACAGGTCCCAAAGAGTCAGGCCAGAATGTTGGTTTGTTAAAACTTCTCAGTCCCAAACAGACCTGGCCAAGATGCCAGTCTCCACAATATTCCCAATCCAAACAGCCCAGGCCACTCTGCGGGTCCGAGAGGTTCAGGTCCAGAAGAGACAGGCTGCAATGCTGATTTCTGGGAGGCTTCCTGGGGTTGAAAGGCGGGGCTATGGACCCAAACAGTCCTGGCCCAGATGCTGGTCTCCAGGCAGTTCCCTGTGGATGAAGCATGGGCCTACCAGTCCCAAATAGTCGTGCCGAGATGCAGGTCTGCTCAGACTTTCAATTCAAATAGCCCAGGCCACTCTGTGGGTCTGAGAGGTTCAGGTCCCCAAGAGAGTTTGTGCCTTCTTTTATCTTCCACAGCTGCCTGTCCAGACTTCTCTTATCATACTACATAAGCTTCTTAGAAATTTGTTCGTTTACCTACTCCAGACAGTGAGCTCCAAGAAAAAAAATCCAGGTCCTACTGAATTCACTGTTGAACTCCACAAGAAGTGCATCTTCTGTATGGTTAAGCAATTCTTACTCCACTCTAACCCAGTGGTCGCAACTCTGTGGCATGCATGCCATAGTGGACTACCTGTCACATTGAAAGTTTTAAACGTTTCACCATCACTGTCCTAACTTTTTTTCTTGCTGCAATAAAATAGTATTGCCCTCTCTCCAGCTCTCTTCTTTTCTCTTCTGCATTTCTAAAAATTTTTCTTTCTCACATAACAATTTTTGGTAATAAAATTTTCCAGAATCACTACTGTTTTGTGTTAATTTTCACAGTCTTCCTTTAACAAACTCTAATAGAATAATGATAATAACATAATTTATAATTCAATGTGAATGAGAGTTCCTCAGATTATAAAATGTCTCTAGCTGTGGTTATTAATTAAACCTTTCTAAATTCTGCTTTGTGACATGCATTTGCAAGACACACATAGGGTAAAGGATATCTATTTGGGAATAAATGGCATGATAAATTCAAAGAAAAAACTCTGATAATATTTTCAAACTTACCAGTAGACTGAAGAGATTTGAAGATATAAATTGTAGAATGGCAGATATAAAATGCTGAAAACTGAACATAATTGTGTTACAATCTGTGCTATTAGCACTGCTACCGAGACAAAGACTGCCAGTGTTTTTTGCATTCCATGGCCAAATAGCAAGTGAAAGCACAACTGATAATGCTTTGTACAATAGTACACAGGTATTTTTACCATTGTTAAGATTCCCCTGATGTATTTAGGTGGACAGCAAATAATGATGTCTAGAGAAATGGCCTCAAACTTTTATTAGTGTTAGTAACCAAGAGTAAAAGTTTTAAAGTACAGATAGACAATGTTAGAAAACTGGAAAAATAGTAATACAGAATTTAATAAGACTATTTCATATTTAGAACACATGAATATTTCTGACTCTTCTGTGAACAATAAAAAACTAGTCTGGAACAATATAAGAGGTGAGATTTTTGAACTACAGCATGAGACAGGAAGAACTTAAGTTCAGAATGAGTATATAGGATTGTGATTTCAGGAATAAAATCAATGCTTGATTGCTTTTAATTGTGAGGTTGATAGCTGATATTGACAATAAAGAACCAGAAATTCACTTTAAAATTTTTTTTATTATTTTGAAGGTGGTAAAATACAACAAAACAAAACAGAACAAAGCCAATTGAGAAAGTGTAGTGACATTGGTACAGAACTTCACAGCAGATTATCAGGATAAAGTAATAGGTACCATAGCATATTTCATTATCTTCACAATAGCTGTTCTTTCAATCAAGTATAGAAAAATCAAAGGAAATACAGAATATTATAGAAATTATCAAAACAATATTGAATATAGCAATTCCATTAATGAAGACAAATCAAAAGTGTGATAAAAATATTTGCCTTCAAAGAGATAGTAGAAGGAAATCCCCTTATTTTCTATATTACCTATGGTCAACCTCCCAAGAGATGCTCAGATCTCTGGCTCCCACTTGCTAATGAGGAGAGGGAGTTGGGATGTTTGATTCCCAGCCTGCATGCCAGAAGGCTCACAGCTCCTTACCGTGGCTGAGAGCTGGTTGCTTGCTTTCCCAGCCCCCTAAGTTTCAACATGGCGTAGATCTCAAGAGATGCTGCTGGTACTTGCCCTGTGGCAACCATGGCTTGCCAGACCACATCCACTTACCAGGGTGGTGAGCTTCTTGCTTGCTTTCCCAGCACCACATTCCCTTTTTTTATAAGTTTATGTCATGTAGGAGCCTGTGAAACTGCAGACTCAAACAGGCCAAGTTGAATATTTTAATTTTAAGTTTTATGGGTTGGGAAGATGTTTAGAAGTATGATTAGAAGAAAAAAGGATATGATCTAATGGTCATTAAGTGGAGGAAATTTAGTAATGTCTCTTTGTTAGCATTATTTTTGTCATTGTGTCTTTGCTAGTTTACTTTTTAGTACACGCATAAAGCGTGTACCTTAAAAGTATCTTATGAACTTTCTTAAAGGGAGAAGATAAGGAGAAAATCAGAGCATGATCTTTCTAGGTTTTATGCTCAGTTTTATGGTAGAAGGTCAAGGTCAAGATAAATATGACCTTTCTGCTTCTATTCTTTTCTCAAAATGTCAAGACATTATATTTTGAGTTTGTGTGTCTTACGGTCAATCAGTAATGTTGTATGTTTCCGTGATCATGAGTAATGGGAAAAGAAAATATTTGAGATGGCTGGGATAACGTTCTTGTATGGTTTAAGGAAACACAAGAAGTGTGTTTGGAGACACAAAAAATACTTGTCTTTGAATATTCAAATTTTGAAATTAACAGAAAATGATATCACAAGAATCTGGAGTAATTGACATAAAATTGACATTATTTATCCATATTAAACTGATAGATTTGCCAAACAAAATGAAATGTTTGAAGAAAATGTTAAATTTGTATTGATAATTTAATTTCTAAATGTGAATTTACACAGCTTTTACAAAGTAATATCTGATATTTCACTTCCATGCAAGTTATATGTTACATGAGATGAAAAATATACTTGTATTATATGCTAGTACTGTGAGTCTTACCATAGAGGTTAATGATTTCTCAAGACAAATGTTATATCCAGACAAGAACTATGAATTGTGTCTATTATAAAGCAATTCACTTTACATACTGAAAATAATTAAATAGCAAAAAATGAATCAATATCCAATATCCAGGTGAATACTACATAGTCAGCAAGGAAATAATTGAGTTAAAATGAATATACTGGTCAATCCATATTTTTATAGTGTTTAGGTCCAGGGTAAGTAATTTTTATTACTGGTTTAATTCAATTAACAGTAATGAATTTACTGTCATCAATGGTTTCAGAAACAAGCCTCATAATTTATTTTAATAATGTCTTTTGCCTTGAATACTCTAAAAGACTCTTCACACTTTCACCGTCATGTGATTAGTGAAGTGCAGTTTTATTAGTTTTAAACTTTGCGCTGCTTCACTCTTATAATTTTTAGTCATTTTATTAACAGTTATTCTTTTTGCTAGACATAATATCTATTTTTTTTAATTTTCAGCCACTGACAATAGATAATTTGCCTGGTTTACCAGATATACTTGTCTTATATCCCTTCTCATAGGTAGCTGTGTGTTACATGAGCTTTACACTTTTTATAAATGTCAAAAATATTATTTTCTTTCTATTTTGACCCTAAAAAAACATCAAACAGTAGTTGAATATAATAGTACACAGTATATAAAAAAGTAAATGTATCTACTTTGGTATTTAGAAATAGATATGAAAATCTTATATGGATTATCAAAATATTGTCTTCTCTAACAGACAGAATTAGGTTTTGAAAAAATATAGGATCTATAACACAGTCACATATATTAAGGTAATGGGAAACTTTTAATATTTGGTTGGTTGAGACATGCACCATTGGTTGAAGGAAAGAAATGCATATATGGCAAGAGTTTACTAACAGTCAGTGATGTAATTTCAGTGACATGCCATCTGTGCTGTTTTCACATGCTCTCCCAGTGACAATATAGAAATTAGTATGCTAAGTGGGAGAATAAGTATTCTCCAATTATTTAATAAAATAAATGTACTGTCTTAGTTTTTTGGTGTGGAAGTGAAATGTTTCCCAATTGCCTCACACTGACAGAGGTAAAGGTTTGGGAAATGTGACTGGATTATAGTAACATCTCACAAATGTTTCTGTTCTTGAACAATTGTACATTTATAGTGCTTAACTTTTGTGAATTTTACGTAAGCTCATGGCTCACAGTTTGTCTTGAGTCACACAAGAGACTTTTGACTTAACTTTTCAGCAAACCTGATACTGTTAACGTTTTTGACTATTCCTATAGATGCCCTAAATGAATTTACATAAGAGATAAATATTAAGCTTGAAATAGTAAGGGGCTCTTTGGCAGTCAAAGTGGAATATTGTGGTTTGGAGTTGGAATGTCCCTGCAAAGTATCACGTTCTCAGAGGCCAGACCTACGGGAGGTGATTCAATTACAGTGGTGTTGCCACAGCTGACTTGCTGGTAGGAGGCAGGGCTTGATTATGGGTAAATCACTGGAGGACTTTCGTAGAAGGTACTGTCTCCCTCCCTGGTTCCTACCTTCTCTGTTGGCTTCCTACCAACTATGACATGAGCCACTTTCCTTTGCCAGATGCTTTCACTCTGCCTTACCTGTGTTGGAGCCAGTTGAAACCTCTAATAATCAGGAACCCAGATAAACCTATCCTTTAAAATGTGGTTGGTTTGCATTGTATCACAGTGAAATGAAAGTTAATAGAACACTTGACTTTGCATTTTCAATAGCAATTATCATGTAAATTATATATATGGAATAAAAATGGTCAAACAGTTTGTACCTCATTACAGTTTAATTTATGTGACCACATTCAACTAACACAGCATATTTATGAAAACATATATCTACCTACAGCCAGGTGTCATTTTCATTTTATAAAAATGAAAGTTGTTCTTGTAAAGGAATTCACCATGGGAGACATATTTAATCTTGTCTGTAGTTACATTGTGATAATGGGAATTTTATTATTATTGTGACAACATTGGGGAAAAATCCCTCTGATTTGAAGGCCTCAGGGATGAATCAGGTATAGAGAAGAGAGAGACAGAGAGAGAGAGAGAGAGAGAGAGAGAGAGAGAGAGAGAGAGACTGACACAGAGACAAAAAGAATGAATTATAGCTTCCATCACCCATTATTAGGAAGAGTTTATATTGTGCATACTACCTTGGTTTTCTCACTTATCTCTTTTTTCTTTTTTTGAAATTTAATTTTTTAAAAAGAACAATGAAACAAAACAGAAAAAGGGTAGCAGCAAAACAGAATTCCAAAGGAAAAAAAGAAAAGACTAAAAAATAAACCTACTAAGAAATCACTATTTGATAAGTTATATACTGTCATCTTGAAAATGGTTGTTCAATTTACAAAATTAAAGCATAAAAAGTAGACATTGAAACAATGAGATGGTTAACAGTTCTGCTCAACAATCTAACAAAACAATAATATGATCATCTATTTTAAACAGTTAAACATACATGAAGTTATAAACTTTAGACCACTTTCTTTGCCTCTCTTTTTTATAGTAGCACTTATACATTTTGGGTTTTATTATTCCTACAGTTCTTATTACTTTTTTACACTAGAGAAACAGTGTGATATTTATAAATATGATTCTTATTTATTTCAATAATGAGAATAGTCTCAAGTTGTCTCCATTTCCCTATGAAGGCCTCAAGATCATTCTTTTTCATAGCTGAGTAATATTCCCTTGTATAAAAATACTACATCTTTTTCATTCACTCTGCAGTTGATGGGCATCTTGGTTGTTTCCAAGATTTACCTGTTACAAATTGTGCTGCTATGAACATGGGTGCACATATATCGCCGTGATATGAACTTTTCACTTTTTCTGGGAAAATACCCAGGAGGGGAATAGCTGGGTTGGAAGGAGCTTCCATTTCGAGTCTTCTGAGAATTCTCCATATTAATTTCCATAGTGGTTGCACCAATCTGCACTCCCACCAAAAGTGGAGCAGTGTTGCTATTTCCCAGCAGCCTTGCCAACATTTGTTATCAGTTCATTTCTTGATAGCAGCTATTCTTTCCAGTGTGAGATGATATCTCAAAGTTGTTTTAAGTTGCATTTGTCAAATGACCAGTGATGGTCATCATTTCTTCGTGTATTTGTTTGCAATTTGTATATCTTTATATGAGAACTGTGTGTTCATATCAGCTGCCCATTTTTGGAGAGGGTCTTTGAATTTAAGGACCTTGCTATTTTTCAATTATTTATATGTTCTTGATATAAGTCCTTTGTCTGAGGGGTTGCTGGTTAAAATTCTTTCCTATTCTGTGGGTTTTCTTTTCACTCTGATGGTGATTTCCTTTGAAGTGCAGAAAATTTTCAATAATAGTGAGATCACAGTTGTTGATTCTCTGAAGTGTTTCCTGTGCAGTTTGCATTTTGTTCATGAATTCTCTGCCTACCCCTACATCTCAAAGATTTCTACCTACCTTATATTCTAGTATATTTAGTTTTTCTGTTTTAATGTTTAGGTCTTTGATCCATTTAGACTTTAGTTTTATGCATGGTGACAGGCACTGTTCTAGCTTCAGTCTTTTGCATGTAGAGAGCCAATTTTTCCAACACCATTTATTAAAGAGACTATCCTTCCTCCATTGAACATGTTTAGACCCTTTGTCTAATATCAGGTGGCTGAGTGTCTTTGTAGCTATACTTGCATCTTCTAATCTGTTCCATTCAGCCTCAGATCTATTTCTTTGCTAGTACCATGCTGATTTTATCACTGTTGCTTTGTAGTACAGTTTCAAGTCAGGAATTAAGATGCCTCCTTCCTTGCCTTTACTACCCAGAATTGCCTTTGCTATTTATTCTAGGTTTCACTTATCTCTTGAGGTTCATGAAACTGATTTTTTCATGATTTAACTATTCAGTTTTATTTAACCAATATTTTGCCAGTATATTCCTAATGCAAGATGAAACTGCCTTATTTAGCAATGCCAATATTCAGGAAATAAAGCTTTACCAATTCTTAAAGTCATTAACAGCTGCAAAAATGTTTAATTCATGTATTTACAATGTAACAACCTAAAAGTAATAGGGAGAAATACTACATATTTTTAAAGGGTCAATGTGTTAGAGAAGTAATTAGGAAAGTATTTCTTGTTACATAAATGCAAGTTTCTCCTATCATCCCCATCATGATTAGACTGACTTTTCCCTGATACAAGAGTCAGTATGGATCACATGAATAATTCACACACAGAAGATTCTACACAAGAATGTAACTGACTAGTATCCAATCCATTTTTTGAATCTTTCTCTCACACAACTGACTTAAATAATGAAAGAAAAGGAAACTATAGGTTAGAGGAATTGAGGGAAGTAAGAGTGGAACAAAGGCTACCAATATCATTGTGTTGAAGCCCTCATTGCAACAATAGAACTCCTCAAATTTAGAATTTTCATGTTGTGTCCAAATATTTTTATAAATATAGTGCATTGTATTTTAAATACATTCACTTCTTGGGGATAAAGATTTTAAATCACTGAAATGACTGTGAAGACTTAAAAAATAACATGAAATTTACAGGAACTATTTACCAAATCACATAACTAAGAAAAAGTTATCATTGACATGTCAAAAGCTTGGAAGACTTTTGCAAGGTATAAAGCAAAATAAGACCAGTCAAACATACTAAAAACTTCATAACTGACTTAGGAAGAGTTTATAATGCACATTTTACCAGAACTAGTGACAGCAAAATTCTTCAAACATCATTGTGAAGGGTATGTATCACTACCTATCAGGTCTTAGTTATTTATTTTATAGATTGGATGACTATTTCCTGTTATGATAATTAAAGAGCTTCATTCTTTCTGTATTTCCTGAAAGCCAAAGAGCATCGGAAAATGTCACTTAAGGTAACTTGAATACATTCATTGGAGAAGGAAATATTGACAGTAATAATGGTTGATATATTGTGTTAATTGGAGAAGTTTAACTTAATAACTCAGCAAATCTATATCCTGGGGTATGGAGGACATAGCCTTACTGCTATAGGATGTTGTTCATTAAGTCTATTTGAGAAGTTTAAGTAAATGATTCAGCAAAGAGTCAGGGTCCTTATTTTGTAAACATCCTCAGCCAGAGCAAGAGGAGGACATGGAGATGGTGGGCATGGATAGCCTGTTTACCATATAAGGGAAAAAAGTTGCTAGCTTTCCCCACTTTTGCTCTTGATTTTTTTGCTCTCTTCTGCCATCTTAACGTGTTGCCCCAGTGCCATGCCACCCTGCTTTGAAGCCATCTGATTTTGATCTTTAACCTCCACAAACCATGAGCTAAATAAACCTTTCCTTCCTTAATTTTGGGGGTTAGATGTTTGGTTGCAGCAACGAGACAAAAGCAACCAAGATAAAGTTATATTACACAGAACTGGGAAAGGTTTAGAAAGCATTCAAGGAAGAATAGTTGGCATGAAGTTTTTACAGAAGCAGCATATATGCTTGTGCTTGTGGCAATGTGACCAACTCCTTAGACTATTCTTTGGGTATTATTTTGACTTCTTAAATTCTCTTGGTTACTATTCTTTTGGGGGAACTATTCACTTCCAACATTTTATTGATTATTTAAGTAAGCTGCTCAATATAATTTCAGGTACTTTAATTTGTTGCTAAGTTAACTAGTCTGTCTTCTGTTTATGCAACCAAGAATTTGAACTCAATGAATTTTTTAGTAGTGAAGATGAGGCAAACATGAAGTTACTCTATTATAAATTAATATAATTGAAAGTCAGTCTTTGAAGTCAGGTTCATGAAGGTGATTGCCAAGGTAAGAATAAGTAAGTAAAATCTGGAGACAGCATGTCTCTTTTCAGAAATGGAGCCAAATAAAGGCCAGACATCATCCTGAATGGAACTGATATTTTTGACATAGCTAAAAGAAAATGAGATATAAAATTCTGGCTTTGGGTAAAACAACAAAAACAAATTTCATTGCACTATTACCAATACTTATAAATAGATCAGGCTGGAAGATGGACTAGAAAGAGGCAGAACCCACAAGCACTTCAAGGTATGTCATCCAGGTCACAACAGCAATTCCTTTTCAAGGAAGCAATTTCAGCTGCCCTAGTACTTAGCTTAGACTAGGAAAATGATGACTGTAACAGAGAAAAGTTAAAACCATGAGACAAAGGGAAACATTCTAATTTTTTTATTAAAAACCAACCTCCAAGATGTGAAAGTCTCAAGAAGATGGCCAGATTGTGCTGAAACAAACAGAGAGAAGGCATATCTAACCAAGTAGAAGGAAAAACCAAAAAGGAAGGTGCTAAAAAGAAGAAACAGTGGTAATTTGCACTCTAAGAGTGAGGGACATTTATCAGAATAAAAGTCTGTGGAAGAAGAATTTTGAGTCTGGCAATGGCTCTGCAGAACTCAGAAGACGTGACACCTGTTGCTTTTGATGCCTGAGCAGCTTCTGCATGCCTTTCCACATATCAGAATGAGCATAACAACACAAAGACACAAGCCAGCCACTCCTCCAATAGTATGCTATATTAAATTAAGGAAGTTTTACACATATATGGGATCTGCACACAGGCTACGAGAGATATTTGCAGTACAAACTGGATAGTTTCTGTGATTCTCACACCCAGGTTTAGAGAAATTGATTTGGTGCATTTGAGTCAACCCCATTACAGATGGATGACAAAGTACTCATTTTTACCCTCAGAAAAGATCTTATATTTCTACTGGACAAAAATGCCTTATCCTACAGAGACATAGGCCAAGAAGAAGAATTTTGTATTTAAAAGCACATACACACACAGAGCATCACATTCTTTCTTTTAGCAAGTGGCACACAACAGTACAATTCTGTGGAAAAATATGTCACCATTATAAATAAAACAAGAAATATCAGGACTGTGTCTGTTGTTTGGTTGGTTTCTGTTTATTTTTTGTTCTCTTTATGTATATATGTTTACTTTCAAGTGTATTTGAACATTAGTTATGAATTTCTTATGTCTTGCCTTGTTTTGTTATGTTGTGCTACACTGCTTTGTTTAATAAGGTTTTCAAACTTTGTCAACCACTAAATTAATTAGATTAACCTCCCTATAGTGTCTCTCAATTTCCAATTACATTTTCCAATTTCTTTTTTTAATTTTAAGTCTTTACCTTTTGTATTATAATTCCAGAATTTTCTCTGCCCACAGAATTAAATTCATATATATTAATATGAAATTTTTTATTAGTAGATTTTTACAGTTTTGAGGTTTACTTTCATTTTGGAGAAAGGTGCATGTATATAATTGTTTTGGTTATATTTCTCTGTGGGTGTCACATCTGATGCCCAAAGTTAAGGAAGGACACATTTATTTAGATCACAATTGGTGTTGTTTTCAATCTATAACCAGATGGATCCAACGCAGAGTAGCACATGGCACAGGGCAACAATTCATGGCTGAAGTAAAGAGCAAAAGGAAGAAGAGCAGAAAGGGAGGAGCATGCCTCCTTCTCTCCATTATATTCTATGCTGCATACCCACATCTGGGTGGGTACAGCATTCTCATCACCAATCCTAGCACTAGACAATGAATGAATTACAAATATTGGATTCAGCAACCTTTGATAGATTCACCTTCCTATGACAGCTTGAGCCTTTGAGAGGACATACAAACACAAACCATAACAATAATGAATCTTTTTTAAAGTTCTCTCCAATTTCACACCCAACTCCCTCACTCTGCTTGTAAATCCATCTTTCCCATTTTCATTATTGTTGCTATAATTATAATTATAATTATAATTATAATTATAATTATAATTATTAACAGTAGTAGTATTAATTCATGTTTGTGACTTTTTTAGTTGAAAATTAAGCCTTGTTTAAGAGATAATAAGTGAACTGGAAAATAGACAATAAGCACACACAACAACTAGGTACATATATGTACATATATGTGAAATACTTAAAAGAATTATGGAACACAATGAAAAGATTCAGCAAACATGTAATTGAAGGAAGTGACAGAGGAGAAAGAAAAGAGAAACAGCAATATTTAAAGATAAAATGACCAATATTAATTTAAGAAAATAATTTGCCAAAATAACAACAAACTGATAAAAGATATCTAAGCAAGATTCAAATGACTCCACAAACCTTAGACATAATAAATATGAAAAGACTTTACCTCAAAACATAAGACTCCAGAAGATTGGAAAAAAGAAAAGGGTAAGTGTTAAAAACATCCAGCAAAAAAAAATTTAACCCAAAAATAAAACAATAGGGCTGACAGACAATTTCTTTGTAAAAATGATGAAAGTCAGAAGAAAATAGAAAACAGAGAGCAACTGACAGTAGAAAAAAATTGAAGAGAAATTTTAAAACATTTTCATAAAAAAAGGAAAACCAAAACCTATTAGATGCATTGACAGCAGTTCTGTGAGGGAAGTTTATAGCAGCAAATCAGATATCAAAAAGTAGAATAAATGATCACAAATGAACACCTACTCTTCAAGTAAATAGAAAGATAAGACAAAATGAATCTCAAATTTAGTAAAACAAAAGAAATAATAAATGTCAGAAAAGAAATAAGTTAAACAGACTAGAAAACATAACAGAAAAGAAGTAATCATCTGTTTTCTGAGAAGATAAATGTTTCAAGTAATATCTATACAACATGATATTAAAATACATTTTTTATTCTCATTTTCCTATTTTCATAAGCTGACCTGTGTTTATATTCCTTCCTTCTTTCTGTTATTAGTCAAATAGATGATAACTTTTAAAACAAAATTTTAAGTATATATTGATACATGATTGATTACCTAGAGATTGATATTAATGGTAATTATTATATCTCTAAAAAACATTGTTAAAGATTGAATTCAGTATCTCAAATAGATTTAGAATGTGCTCTATTCTGATAAACACTCATAGCCTATGGATAAACACAGTCACTCTAAAACATCATCCAAATAGTTGAGGTACTGTTATCCATCCAAACTGATCAGCAAACTTCAAAACAGTACACAATTATCATAAGAAAATAGACAAACACCTCTAAAAATCATAATTTCCCCAAAACACATCACACAGATGTGGCAGTGAATAGTTCTTTAATTAAAATCATAAAGAAGTGATAGTTAAATGAATAAAGAGCTTAAAAATTCTCATGCAAGCAGTTGAATGAATCAGTTAGAAAAATGATCAGTGAGCTCAAAGAAGACACAAATGGTTGAATGAACTAAGACAGACTATATAGGATATGAAGGAGAAGTCCATTAAATGGATAGAGTTTCTAAAGAAAGAAGCAAACACAAATCCCAGATATGAAATTTCCAATTTAAAAAAATCATTGAACAGTCAAAAAACAGGCAAGATAAATTAGGAAGAATAGCAAGATTAACTAGATAGCCAATATGGCTGAAGAGAAGAGTAGCCATGTAAGAAAGAATCAGAAAATATCAACTAAAAGCACAGGTAGTTTAAACAGAGTAGGGACAATGAATCAATTTTAAAGTAGGTATTAAACTTGTAGATTAAACAAAACATACCTATAGAAGTAAAAAAGAAGAGTAAAGTCATCAATGGCTGTTCTGCTGTGTCCTAACCATTGCACACAACAGACACAGCCATTTAGAGCACCTCGCAGTTATTTGGAGAGAACCAAGTAGGAGAGAAGGGTCTAGTCTCATAGCATACACTGGAGGTATATATATCCTTTTATCCCATTTTCTTTCCAAATACTGAGCAGGTTGCAGCTTGGCAGCCTTTTTCCAAACACACATTATAGGATCAGAGATCTGGATTGGGAGAACTTACTCTTCCCCTGTGTGAACTCAGACTCTAAGAGATTAAACAAATGAACACTGCCTACATTTGGAGTGACCAATATTGAATCCTGACACACCCAAATAGCCGACAACTGCTTCAAGTGTGTCCCACACAAACTAGAATATTCACCCAGCACACAGTACCAAAATTGTTCTTGTTTGAATCCATACCCAGTATCTGGGGCTCATTTGAGTCCACACTCAGCTCCAATAGACCCACACCATTTGTTAAACTGCCAGAGACCTTTTCTGAGGAATATCACCAGGCCTGGGCAACCTAGATTTCCACAGGGAGCTCCACTCTCATGAGTCCCTACCTGAGCAGTTAACCTGTTTGGGGAGTCATTAAAAACCAGGTGCACTGGCCCCACTCCATGTCAAATACTCAAAAAGATTCTACAAAATAACCAAGTAGGATTCATTTCAGGGATGTATAAATGATTCAATATATGCAAATAAATACAAGTAATACACCACATTAACATAACCAAGCACAAAACTTAGTCGATCACATCAATGGATGCAGAAAAATTATTTCAAAAAGTGCAACATCCATTCTTGATAAAATGACTAAATTAATTTGGACTATAAGGTACTTATCTCAATATGACAAAAGCCATCAATGACAATCAAACATCCAACATCAAACTGAATGGAAAAATCTAGAAGCCTTCACTTGAAAGTCAGGAACAAGACAAGGATGGCCCCTCTCATTATTTTGTTCAATATAGTTCTATAGCTTAAAGGCCAAAAACAGTTACCAAAAAGTCTAAGAATTAATAACCAAATTTGTAGCCTAACAAGTTTCAAATTCAAAATTCAAAGATGAGTAGCTTTCCTCTAGAAAAATAACAGACTCACTGAGAGAGAAATTAGAGAAACAACACTTTTTACAAGAGCATCAATAGAAAGGAAATATTTATGAATCAGTCTAACTAAGGAAGTGAAAGAACGTCACATTGAAAACTTCAGTATTTTGAAAATGGTGTTTGAAGATGATATAAGAAGATGGAAATGTATTTCTTGTTCTTGGACTGGAGGAAGCAATATCATGAAATGGTTACATTTTCAACACTGCTTTACAGTTTTAATTCAGTCCCAATCAAAGTATCAATAGCATTTCTCATAGAAATAGAGAAAAACATTCTAAAATTAATATTGAACCAGAAGAAACAAAATATTGAAAACAATTCTGGATAACAAGGGCAAAGCAGGGAAAACCACAATTCCTGATTTAAAGATAAACTACATAAATAGGACTGGAATGAGTACATATACACATTATTTCAATAAAAACACTATCAATTTTCCAATAAAATAACATTTTCAGATTGGCTCAAAACACAAGACCCAACTATATGATACCAGAAAACACATCTCACTTTCATAGACATGCTCAGATTGAAAAAAGAATAGTGTATTAGCCAGGATTTTACTAGAGAAAGCAGATATACTAGAGAAAACAGGTATGCAATATATAACAAATGACAAGATTAGCTTATGATGGTCAACCACCGACTCAGATGAGGAAGCGTTCAGAGGGTGTTTACATGCTGGAGGCCAAAGGATTCAATCCATGGTCTGGAGTTTACCCTAGTGTTTCATGCAAGTCCACACCAGAAGGCTGATGAGTCTGTGACAGAAGGCTGAAGGCTCTATGATGGAAGGCTAAAGACTCTATGCTGGAAAGTTGAAAAGTCTACACTGGAGGTCAGGAGATAATGTCCAAACCAAAGGCAAAGACTGGAGCTTCTCCAAAGACTGGAATGCATTCTTTTTTGCTCCTTCCTTTTATACCTCCAGGTGATGAGCCATCCTAGGGTGGATCTTCTGCACCCTAGGGTGTAGAGTTGCTAAGCCCATTTAGTTAAGCTTCTAAATGTCTTAAGTTGACACAATCAATCAACCACTGGAATCCACCCCTTATCAACTTGGCAACCACGCACATTTATTTAAACTATTTCCAGATACACAGATATGCATATAATTGTGCTTAGCATATTATAACTGTCCTTCATACAAATGGAAATGCACTAATTCCCCTACCAGAATACATAATGTAACTTTTCTTTGGTTGATGCTTACTCCTATCAGTTTATAACATCACAAAAGTTTAACACTTCCCAAAAAAACAGCATTAAATCTAACATTATGTTACATTAGAACCATATTTGGGGAGAAATAGTAATTATAATCCTCTTCTGTAACTGATCATGGGGTCGAAGCTGGTGTTTAGAATTTCCTTCTTCCAGTACCCATTCTGTATTCCCTTGGCCTTCAGCAAGCACCTCCACAGGTCTTGGTTCTTTTCTTGTTGGAGTGTCCCATACCTTCATTCCTGAAGGTTCTGGGCCACTTGTCACTTTGTTTGGATTAGGTTGCTGTATCTTTCCATTAACCTTAATGACAAGGCATGGTAGTACTAAAAGGCACCCTAAGCAATCTGCTGCACTCCACCTATATCCTTCCTTTTCTCCATTGTGGAGTAGCAGTCCAACTTCCCCTTGGTAGCCTGGGTCAATTACCCCTGACAACACCATGACTCCCTTTTGAACTTGTTTCCCCAAAGGCATGAGGAGACCAACATGGCCAAGGAGAAGTCTTAGCTTCCAGTTCAATGGTACCATTGTTGTGCTTCCTGGTATAAGCCTTCCCCCCTCTGGAACTAAAACTTCCAAGCCAGCAGAACATGAAATCATGGGGACAGGAAGTAAAAACTTTACTAGAGAGTAATGGTAAGTGATACCATTCTCACTTCCACTCCTTGATTCCTGGACCCATGAATCCTGGGTATGAGAGACACAGTGCCACATAATGGACATTGATTTAAAGCATATACAGCCTGTTGAAGTACCTTACACCAGCATTGCAAACTTTTGTCACCTAGCTGGCATTGTAACTGTTTCTTCAAAAGGTCATTCAAACTTTCTATCAATCCAGCTGCTTCTGGATGGTGAGGTACATGGTAGGACCAGTGAATTCCATGAGCATGAGCCCACTGTCTCACTTCTTTAGCTATAAAATGTGTTTCGTGGTCAGAGGCAATGCTATGTGGAATTCCATGATGGTGGATAAGGCATTCTATGCATCCATGGATGATAGCTTTAGCAGAAGCATTACATTAGGCAAAGTCAATTCCATATCCAGAATATGTATCTATGCTGGTGAGGACAAAGCACAGTCCCTTTCATGATGGAAATGGTCCAGTATAATCAACCTGCCACCAGGTTGCAGGTTGATCACCTTGGGGAATGCTGAGATATCAGGGACTCAGTGTTGGCCTCTGCTGCTGGCATACTGGGCATTTGGCAGTGGCTGTAGCCATATCAGCCTGGGTGAGTGGGAGTCCACGTTGCTGAGCACAGCATACCCTCCATCCCTGCCACCATGGGCACTCTGTTCATGGGCCCATTGGGCAATGACTGGGGTGGCTGAAGAAGGAGGTTGGCCACTTTCCAGAGAATAAGTCATCTTATCCAGTTGATTATTAAAGTCCTCTTTTGCTGATGTTACCTTTTGGTGAGCATTTATGTGGGAAACATATTTTTACAACCATTATCCATATAGAGAGGTCTATCCACATACCTCTTCTCCAAATATCTTTGTCACCAATTTTCCAATTGTGTCCCATCCAAATTCCTGACCATCCAGCTAGACCATTGGCTACAGTCCCTGAATAAGTATACAGTCTCACATCTGGCCATTTCTTCTTCCATGAAAAATGTACTACCAAGTGCACTGCTCAAATTTCTGCCCACTTTGACAATTTCCCTTCACTACTATCTTTTAAGGGTATTCCAGAAAAGGGTTGTAATGCTGCAGCTGTCCACTTGCAGGTGGTTTTATTTCTGAAGCTACTTCTCAGAGCTCCAATATAAGTGTTATCATAAGTCAATCCTGACATTTCTTATACATTGTAAATATCATTTTATATATGTTTTCTCTAGTAAAACCCTTACTAATACAGAAATTGGTACCAGGAGAGTGGGGTCATTGCTGTTGTTGCCTGGCCATGTGACTTAAGAGCCTTGGAAATTAATTTGGAAAGATTCTAAGAGACTGGCCAAAAGTACAGTCCTTGTATGCTATAAACTATATAGGACACTCTGGTCCGAGCCTGGAAAATCAGAATACTGATGGAAATGCTGCTGGTTAAGATGAAGCTTGAGAGGCTTCTGTTGAGAAGGACTACAATGGCTGCTGGAGTCCAGGTAGTATATTGTGCTTTGGCTGAAAGTTGCTCTTCATTTTGCTTGTATTTAGAGATATTACCTTGGTGCCAGAAAATTTTCATGGCAGTCTATTGTTGGTATGGTAGCATGGTGACTTCAGAGAGCTTTTGACCAGATCTGTGTTGGAAATTTAGAGCAAAGAGCCAATAGATTAATTTAAAACATTTGATCAAGGAGGCTTCCATGGAACTGTGAGTTGCAAAGATGAAATAGACAATATAATTGTTTAGAAGAACAGGACAATGGGGAAATGAACAGTATATTTGAATTGCATGAGAACCTTATATATTAATCTTACCATACTACTTTAAAAGTTAATGGAGAGCAAGGACTCTGATTATAATTGTTCTTTTAGTTTGATTTTAATGTTTTATATATTTATAACCAGGTTAATTAACCAAAGTAATATGTTTTAATGTTGAATCTTGGTCACACTTTAAATTTGTTTTTGGTGGAGGAATAACTGTAAAAAAGAATTGTATATATGCAATTGTTGTACTAATATAAATCTGAATAGAACAAGATATGTTAACTTTTACAAATCTGCCACTAAGGCTAGTTTAAGCAAGTGTGTGTGGTTGTTAAAGTGACCAGGGGTAGATTGCTATGGATTAAAAAGTAGTGGTCAACTTAACACCAGCAGAGTTAAATCACCATGTGCTGAGTGTAGATGTTCCACCATAGGAAACTTGCCAGCATAAAAACACAACATGAAGGAAGGCATTGTGGTATTGTGGGTTTTCCTATGTGTTGCTGTTTGAGCCTTTGGTTCTCCTGGAGAAGCTCTGGTCCTTATGTCCCTTACATTGAGCATTGCTTCCTGGCTCCAGAGGGGAAGATGTGTGCCACTTAATCACCAGGATGAACTCATCACGCTGGCTTCCTTGCATGTACTTGACTATGCTTATCTTTGGAGGAGCTTAGGGCCTCTGTGTCATTGAGTATGGCTGTGGTGCTTTTTGGTTTTTGTTTTGAGTGTGACTTCTCTGCTCCAGTGTAGAACCCTCAACCTACCAGAACAGCTACTTCACCCCACTAGCATAGACTTTCTAGCTTCTACTACAGACTTTTGGGCCTTCCCATCACAGATCCATAAAAGAGCCTAGTATGAGTCTTTATTGTGGGCTCTAGACCTCCAGCTGGGCTTGTGGTAGGCATTGTCGAGGGCTCTAGGTTTTCATCTGAACTCATATGGGTCATTGCTGTAGGATTCAGGCCCTTGGCTAAATATTCTATATTTTTAGTGTTGTGGATAGATTTCCTGCACTTTGTGTTAACTCAGGGTGACCATTATAAAATAATATGATAAACTCCATGTCTTGATTCTAATTGTTCTCTTCACGACCACTGACTACAATAAATAGAAAAATAATATTCTAACTAACTAGGTCCTGTAAGAAGCCAAGAGTATCTATACTTGCATCCAAAGAAGTAAATGTCAAACTAAAATTAACAAAAGAAAATTAAAGTAATTCTATATTTATAAAAGGAAAAATTTCCTGAGAAAAATCCACAAAAATCAGAGCATTCTATTTTAAAGAGAAAGACTCCTTGATATTCCAGGTTAGATATAAATCAATACAAACATAGAGAATTATGTCAACACTCCATTTCCAAAATCAAATCAGAAAAAGTTAAAAAAATTATGAAAAACATCAGTGTTTAAATGGATCTAACAAATATCTATAAAGAGATTCAACAAGTAATAATACAACGCACATTTCATTAGGTAACCCTAAAACTTTTTCCAAAATAGAGCAAATTTTAGGCCAAATATAAAGGCTAAATATACACAAGAAACATTAAAATAATCATGTGTCACATCCTATTAAAACTGAATGAAGTTGGAAATGCACAGTAATAGAATCCACAAAAACCACACACACACATAGATACTGAATCATACACTGCTGAATGATTAGCAAGTCATAGAAGAAATCAAGAACAAAATTTAAACATGCCTATAAATTCATATGATCAAATAATAATATAAACAAGCAACATATCAGAATCTCTGGAACATGATGAAAGCACTTACAAAGGTGTTTACAGCCATAAGTGTCAGAATCAGGAAAAAGGAATAATCCCAAATAAATAAACAAGCAATGCATTTCAATCTTGTAGATAAACAAGAACAAACAAAACCTAGGTCCAATAAAGGCAATATATCTAGATAGATAGATAGATAGATAGATAGATAGATAGATATGGCACAAATAAAATAGAAACTAAAATAATAATACAGAAATTATTGAACGAAAGGGATAGTTTATAAAACATAAATGAGACTGATAAATTCTTATTCAAACTTAGCATAAAAGGAAAAGATGTTAGTAAAATTTGAAACAAAACTGGTAAAGACTAGACTGATACCTCTGAAATCCATAGGATTACCATAAATAACTTTGCATATTATATTGAAATATATTGAAGAATCTAAAAAGTTCATAAACTGTTAGATTTATATGATTCCAAAATGTGAACCAAAAAAATCGCAAAATATTTAAAAAGATAAAAAAGATTAAATTTAAAAAGTAATAAAAAATCTGAATAAAGAAAATCTTATATCCCAATGGATTTACCATAATTTTTAACAGATCTTTAGAGAAAAACCAAATGGTACTTAAATCTTCTAAGACACTGCAAGAGAAGGAATGTTCTAAATGTTTTCTACAAGACCATCAATACCATTAAACAAAATGAGAAAAGCACTCAACAACAAAAGTACCAATCAATGTCTTTTATGAACATAGCTCCAAAATTCTCAGTAGAATACTTCTGAATGGAATTTTAAAAACACTAAAAACATTAAACTATGAGAAAGTAGATTTTATTCATAGGACAAAAGAATGATTGAATGTGAACAAATCAATAATTTTAGTTTTCCACATAAATAAAACAAAGGATACAAGTCATACAATCATCCAGGTTCATTCAGAAAAAAATTCAGATAATTAAATTTCCTTTGTGACAAAATCTCAAAGGAAAATTTGTGTGAAAAGATCTTTCTGAAATTTTGCAGAAGATATATGTGACAAATCTATAGTCATTAATATGAGAAGAACAAGGAGCATTTTCTTTAATATTAGGAATGAAAGAAGGATGTATACTCTGAGCACTCATGTTCACAATACTACTTCAAATTTTAATTAGGATTATTAGTGACAAAAGAAACATGAATAGAAAAAAGATATCAACATTGCCCTATTTGCAGTTGACATGATCCTTTACACAGTAGACGCTCAAAAGTCCATTACACCATTTCAGACCTGTCAAGTGAATTCTGAGTATCACAGAATCCAAATTCAACACACAAAAATAGCAGCTTTCTTATATTCCAATAACCAACTCACTCAGAAGTTAATCAGCAAAACAACTCCAAGGAAAATTGGTGTAAAATAGCATAAAAATTAGAATACCAAGCAATCAACCTAAGCAAGAAGATAAAAACCTTATCTAATGAACATTTTGTACGGTGAAAAAGGAAATGGAAGAATATTTTAGAAAATATCAAGACATCCATTATTCATGTATTGCCAGAAACAATATTGACAAAAGGGCAGTACTACCAAATTTACAGATAATGTGATTCCTATAAAAATAACCACATTCTTAATAGAATTGGAAAAAACTACCCTAAAATTAACATGGAATTGCCTGAAACTTGGATTCCTAAAATGATCATGAATAAAATTATCAATGTTAGATTTATCACAATACTCAAATTCAAATAATAGTACCAAAAAGAGTAAGAAAAAAGAATATGGTACTGAAATGAAAGCAGACAACAACAACAACAACAACAAAATAATCTAATTCAAGTATTTGCAGATATCCAATTTTTGACAATAGGGTCAAAATATTAAACTAGAGAAAAGACAGGTTCTTCAACAAACTGTGTTGGGAAAGCTGTATATCAACATGGAAAAGATGGAAAAGAAATCCTTATCTCTCACTGTGTATTAAAATCATATTAAAATGGAATGAACACCTTGTTATAAAATGAGAAACCTTTGAACTGCTTAAACAAAACATAGGGGAAACATTTGTCTTCATAAAAAAGTGATTAGTAGAAATCCAATAGTATAGAAGTACTATTAAAAATCCACAAATGGGACTATATCAAATTTATAATCTTCTGGGCAGTAAGGGAGTAATCAACAGAGCATAGAGAAAACAAATAAGATGGGAATTAAACATTGCTACACATTTTTCCAATAGAGGGATACTATCTATAATATATAAATAAATATTAAATGACAAATAAAAAAATAAACAAATATAATCAATACACAGGCAAATTTAATGGACAATTTTTTATAAAAATTACAAATGAGCAATAAATATATGAAAAAAATATCAAAATCTTTAGTCATTAAGGAAATGTAAGTTTAACCTACACTCAAGATTTTTAACTTATTCCTTCAAATATGGCCTGTAGGTTTTAATTGCTGAATCTTGGAAACAACACATGCCCACCAACTGAGGAATAAATACAGATGTGTTTTTCTTTTAATATATAATGGAGTACTACCTTACACAAAGAAGAATAAGTTTGAGGCATTTTTAGAAAGATTAATGCAGTTTGAGAACATACTATTTTTTATTTTAAAATGAAGAAATAAAACAATTTCAAAATAATAAAATAGAAGAGTAAGGATAAATTATACATTACATATTGTTATCTTCACTGTAGTTAATGAAAGTACAAGATATAGGCATAAAATATTGTCCAAACAATACTAGCACAATACTTTCTTTTCAATAAACTAAGAGAAATTAGCAGTAAAACTATCCTAGCAGTAAAATTATTTTTACATGTGTGTGTATACATATATTTTTCCTGTTTTCCTTTCTTCATTTGCCCTTTATCTCATAATAGTTCCTCTTTTTCTTTGAATAGTTTCTTTACAATTTACAATATCTATTGTACATTTTGGGTCCTATTTATTCTTTCAGCTTTCTATACTGGTGAGACTATATGATGTTTGCACATGTGTGTCTGATTTATTTCTCTAATGAGTACAGTGACCAGTTGCATACATTTACCTGTAAAAGTTTCACATTTATCACTCTTTTTGGCTGAGTAGTTCCACTATATATAAACACATCATTTTTTATCCATTCATCACTTTATGAGCATTTGAGTTGTTTCCAAGATTTGGCTATTATGAATGATGCTGCTATAAATATTTATGGACATATACTGCTGTCACATGAAGTTTTTAATTCTGGATACCTGGAAAGATACCTGGAAATGGAATAGCTTATTAGAAGTGGAATAACATGGTAGAACGAGTCTTCTAATGCTAGTTTATTGAGGAATCTTCACATTGATTTCCACAATGGTTATACCAGTATACACTCCCAACAAGAAGTTTCTTTTTTTTCTCACCTCAGGATTTTTTATTGAATTCTTGATGATAGCCATTCTTTCTGCAGTGAGATGAAATGTTGGTGTTATTTTAATTTTAATGTATTGGATGACCAATGATGTTGAGCATTTTCTCATATATTAATTTGCTTTGTATTTTTTCATCTGAGAAATTTGTATTCATAGCAGGTACACTTTTTTTGGATTTGGTCTGTGAATTTAGGGAGACTGACTCTTTTCAATTCTCTGTATGTTCTAAATATAAATCCTTTTTTCTGAGGGATGACAGGATATAATTTTTCCCATTCTGTACATTGTCTTTTCAATTTGTTTCTGTTGAATTTGTTGTGGAAAACCATTTTAGTAAGGTGAAATCCCATTTGTCGATTTCTTTTAATATTTCCCATGAAGTGTGGGTTTTGATTATGAAGTCTCTGCCTATACCTAGATTTTTATCTATTTTCTCTTCCAGTAGCTTTAGTGGTTCTGTTTTAATATTTATATGTTTGATCCATTACAACTTTAGTGCATGGTGAAAGCATGAATCTAATTTGAGTCTTCAACATGTAGAATTTTTCCATGTAGAGTTTTTCCAGCACCATTATTAAAGAGACTACCTTTCTTGCAGGTTACATGTTTGTCCCCTTGGTCAAAGAATGGTGGTTGGGTATATTTGGAATTGCATCTATGTCTTCCATTATATTTCACTGAACTTCAAGTCTGTTTTATTCATTAATTTAGTTTTGTGAATTCCATGATGTTTTTATCATAGCAGCTTTGTAGCATAATTTCAAGTGAAGGATTGTGATGCCCCTTGACTTGCCTTTGCTGCCCAGAATTGCTTTTGACATTCTAGGTTTCTTGTGGCCCTAAATGAATTTTAGGAATTTTTTTCTATTTTGGTGAGGTATGCTAATGGTATTTTGATCGGGATTGCATTCAATCTGTACAACAATTTTGGGAGTATTATTACCATTTTCACTATGTTAGTTCTTCCTATCCATGAGCAAGGGATATCTTCCCACTTTCTGATTCCAATTTGACCTCCTTTTTAAGAGTACTGTAATTTTAAATGTATCAATATTTTATTTCCTTCATTAGATTGATTACTAGAAATACCATTTTTGTGGATATTATTGTAAAGAGTATGGTTTCCCTAATTTTTCTCTGTGAGAGTTTTATGTTTTTATACAAGAATGCTATTGATTTTTGAGTGTTGACTTTGAATGCATCAACACTGTTGAATTTGTTTATTAAACATAGATGTTTTTTGTGGATATTTTGGTGTCTTCTATGTCAAATATCATATTATTTACATAATATAATTTAACTGTCCTTTTTTTTTTTTTTTTGGTACCAGGGATCGAATTTAGGATTGTGCACTTGCCAGGCAGGTACCTATGCTGTTGAGCTAAATCCCCAGCTAACTCTCCTCTTTCTTATATTTATTCCTTTCACTTCTTTTTCTTGTCTAATGGCTGCAGTTAATATTTCCAGAAGTACACTGAATAGGAGTAGCAACAGTGGACATCCTTGTCTTGTTCTTGATTTTAGAGTGAAAGTGGTCAATTGTTAATCATTCAGTATGATGTTTGTTGTTGATTTGTCATTAATAGCTTTTATCAGATTCAGGTAAAGACTATTCCAATTTTCTGGAAGGTTTCTTTTTTATCGTGAATGGGTGTTGGATTTTGTTAAATGTTTACTGTTAACCTGTTGAGATTGTGATGCTATATTTGTCTTTGATTCTGTTAATATTGTACATTATACTTGTTGATTTATATATGTTGAACTATCTCTGTGTACCTGTAGTGAGTTTTAGTTATTCATGTTGTATAATCTTCTTGATTTGCTACATTCTGTTTGACAGTGTCTACTGAAGACTTTTGCATCTATGTTCATGAAGGAGATTTATTTTTAAGTTTCTTTTTTCTGATTGAGTTCTCTTTTTTGAATCAGAATAAGAGTTGGTTCAGGAATGAATTTAGAAGTGTTGATTTCATTTCAATTTTCTTTAAGAGTTTCAGCATTAGCAGCATTTATTCTTCTGTAAATTTCTTGTAGAATTCAGTGGTAACTTCTTCTGGACCTGTGTTTTTCTTTTTTTTCTTTTTTTTATCGGTACCAGGGATCGAACTCATGACTGCCTGCTTGCAAGGCAGGCGTTTGTGCCACTGAGCTAAATCCCCAGCCCTAGGACCTGTGTTTTTCATTGCTGTTAATAACATATAATAACATTTTTAATTTCATTGACTGATACCAGCTTAGAATTTTTATACATTCTCAGTATAATTTTGACAATTCAATTGTGTCTAGAACTCTGTCCATTTATTCTGTTTTCTATCTTATTGAAATGCAGCTTTTCAAAGATATATTGGATTTTTTACATTATTTAAAGAGAAAAAAAAACAAAAAATGGTAGGCATAATACAGAATTTTAAAAAATAAACACTAATAAATCACTAGCCCATAAATTACATATTGTCATTGTAGAAATAGTTGTTCAAGTTATAAAATTAAAGCATAAAATGTAGACATTCAAACAGTGAGAGTGAAAACAGTTCTGTTCAGTGATCCAACAAAAACATAGTAATATGGTTATCTATGTTGCACACTTAAACATACATGTAGTTTTACCCTTTAGGGCACTTTCTTTGCCTTTTTTTTAATAATAGCAATTACACATTTTGGTTCTGATTACTCCTGCATTTCTTATTACTTTTTACACTAGAGACACAATGTGATATTTGTAAATAAGATTCTTATTTATTTCACTAATGAGGATAGTCTCAAGTGACCTCCATTTACCTGTAAAGGCCTCAAGATCATGCTTTTTTGTAGCTGAGTAATATTCCATTGTATAATAATGCCACATCTTTTTCATCCACTCTGTAGTTGATGGGAATTTTGGTTGTTTCCAAGATTTAGCTATTACAAATTGTGCTGCTATGAACATGCATGCACATATATCACTGTGATATGACCTTTTCAGTTTTCTGGGAAAATACCCAGGATGGGAAAAGCTGGATTGAATGGAACTTCCAATCCTAGTCTTCTGAGAAATCTCCATATCGATTTCCATAGTGGCTGGACCACTCTAAACTCCCTCCAACAGTCGAGCAGTGTTCCTTTTTCCCCACAGCCTTGCCAACATTTGTTGTCAGTTGATTTCTTGAAGGCAGCTATTCTTCCTGTAATGAGATGAAATCTTAATGCTGTTTTAATTTGCATTTCTTGAATGACCAATCTACTGGATTCCTATAGGACCCATTGTGATTTCTCATGTTTTATTATTAATTATTTGAATTTGTGTTTTTTTCTCTTTTTGATGAGTTTCGTTAATGGTTTACCATTTTTTATTGTTTTAAAGATCAATCTTTTCACTTCATTGATTCTTTTTACTATTTCTTTAATCTCAATGCATAAATTTCTGGTCCTGTATTTACAATTTCCTTCCTTGTATAAACTTTGGGATTGATTTATTATTCTTTCTGTAGAAGTTTGAAGTCCAAGATTAGGTTTTTTATTTGAAATTGTTCTGTTTTCCTGATGTGATAGATCATTGCTATAATTTTGTCTCATAAGAATGCTTGCATGTAAATTCCAGTATATTTTGTCAGCATTATAGTTTAAATGTACATACTGTTTAGTTTTGTCTTTAATTTCTCTGTGACCCATTGGTTTTTCAGAAGGATGTTATATAGTTTCCAAGTTTTTATGTAGTTTTTCTGATTTCTTTTGCTATTGATTTATGTCCAGTTTCATTGAACTATAGTCAGACAGAACACATGGGATGATTGCAATTTTTCTATCATCACTTACGCATGTTTTCTGGACTAATATGAGGTCTATTTTGAAGAATGTTCCATGTGCATCTGTGAATAATGTGTATTTCAATATTTTAGAGTGGAACATTATATATATATATATATATATATATATATATATATATATATATATCACTCAGCCTCCATTCCTTTGGCACTGGACTATGGTGATGGTTGTGACTCCTTACAATCACAGTGCTGTCATGTAGAAGTAAATACCTGATTATAACAGGTATGACACCACAGTTAAAGCAGTACAGTCGGAAATGACATTAGACTCAAGCACAACCTGGTTACTGACAAACTGTGATAACATTGTTATCTTTAACCATAGGAGAAAATTCTACAGTTACACAATATAACCCAACTTATAACAGTAACTTGTATGCAATGATTTTTTCACTTATTAGAATGATTTTACACCATTGGGTGTGGAGGGGGGGATTATGAGGGATAGAGAGTGGAATGGAAAGAGGAATGAGTTTAAATATAGTAGTTGGAAGGCTAGAGGTAAAAGGTGCACATCCAAGTTTTGGGTAACTGTAGGACATAAGATAGAAGAGTTCAATAGTAAGCCTAGGAGTATTGTGAGCCATAAGGTGAAGAGACAATGTTTCCCCTCATGAAAGTATTCCAAAATCAAGTGAGGTAGTTGCCAAAATGTAGGAAGAGGATGAATAGAAAAAACAGACAAAAGTTAGAGATCAAGTCATAAAGAAAAAGAAGAAAAAACCAGAAAACAATAACTACAAAGAGAAAAACAAACATATAGAAAGAAAATTAAAACAGAAAAAAAACAAAACAGGGCAAATAGAACAAGGAAAACAAAAACAAAAACAAACAATCAAAAAACCCCACCCACCCTGCCAGGTACAAAGAGGAAAACCAACATCACAGAGAAAGGTAACAGAAGTAAAATTTCTGTAGTGTCTACAGTTTTGTGCTAGGCCCAACTCAGATCCCAGAAATAGTTATTTTAGCAAAGTTTTCATGTGTATTTTTCATGAATATGATTCTGGTCCTGGCTTCTGGGTTTGGGAGTGGAATTAGCCTTTTGTGGCTAATGGTCTATCAAGACCTTTAGGGAAAAAAAAAAAAAGAAAAGATGGATTGACCCTACCCACTGGCTCCTATTCTAATTATGCTTGTGCTCAAACACTCCACTGGTTCACCTAACTTTCCAACTGTTGGCTTGTATTCTCACTGCTGCTTTGGACTTTCAGAGGCCACTCTATCTTGCCAGGCTGCTTGGGCCCTCAGGATAGAGGGTGGAGTCACCAGTGATCTTGCAGTGTTGCCTGGGTCCTCTGGATGAAGATGAGATTATATTCTTAAGTAAAATAAATCAGATTCACTTGTAAACATTGCATTGTCTCTCTGGTGTTAGAAAATAAAAGAGTAAGTAATGACCAAAATGTACAATGGATATTGTAAAATGAAAAGAAATTGTTCAAAAGCAAAGAAGAACTAGGTTGGGTGAAGGGGAAAGGAAGGAAGAGAAAAGGAAAAAGACAATTAAAAGTGATAGAATGGAAAGAAAGCTTTGTTAATAAGGAAGGAAAGAGGAGTCAAAAGTACAATAGGAAATTGGGAAATAAGAGAACAGTCAAAATATATCATGTAGGTCTACAAATTCCCCAGGCTGAACATTAACATTATATACATATAAAATGTACAAATAAACTTAATTTAAAAAAGAGTCAAAAGAATTTACATTTTGAGGATATGGGGGAAAGGAAACATCTTGCACTGTTGGTGGAAATGTAAACTAGCATAACTACTAAGGTAATCATTATGAAAACTCCTCAAAAAACTAAAAATAGTTTACTTGATCCAGCTGTACTAATATTTGGTATACTCCCAAAATGACGTACCAGATTATACTATATTGTTAAAAGCATATCCGTTTATAGTGATACTACTTATGATAGTTAAGTTCTAGAAACAGCCTAAATATTTGTTAATAGAAGAACAAATAAAGAAAATGTAGTAGACATACACACGGAATAATATTGAGCCATAAAGAAGTACAAAGTCATGTTATTTATAGTGAAATAGATGGAGCTGGAGGCCACTACGTTAAGGAAAAAAGCTAAATTCAGAAAGTTAAAAATCATATGCTTTCTGTTATATGACAATGTAAAAATAAATAAATAAAGAAAGAAAGAAAGGATAAAGAGCAGAAACCTACAAAGTAAAGTTCTAGTGATTGATAAGAATACTGGGGGAAAGTGATGGAGTATTGGGGATAAAATAATCAAAATATATGAAAATACTATCAAGAATATCAGTATTTTTATTATTAATATATATCAATATAATAAATAATAAATTAATAAATATTAATATATCAATATAATAAATAAAATCAATATAATAAATAAATATAATAATATATATCAATATAATAAACAATTATGGTTACAACATTCCCAAGTGTGGAAGTTGTTTAAATAATTTATAGTGTCTTCTTAATATGGAATACTAACTTAACAATTGAAAACCATATTAAACATTACTAAATAGAGAAAATGCTTGCAATACAGGTGAAATTTAGTAAGAGGATATGAAGCCATATTACATGGTATGATTTCAGATACACAAATAGTTATAAATTTCAGTTTTTCTCTGCTTGATTTGTCTTAGTATGAAAGCATGGAAAATGTCAATGAATAATTTAAATTACATTTACTGTTTTTTTATCTATAGATGGATATAGACTATACATACTTCCAAGTATTGTGATTATTAAGCACATGAAAGCTTCTTGCATGACCTTTATTTTTCTTTCTAATATCAAAAATTAAATCAATACTGTTATCTTCCTATGCTAGTGGTATGTAAGGCAATATTTTTATGACTCATGTTTTCCTCATTAAGAATGTATAACTGTGTGATTAGATAAAATACTAAAAGGAAAGTTATTTTATGCAAAAGAAATTAGAAGGATCTATAGACTTTGAACATTTTGAAAGCATTTAAAGGTTTCTTGAATATTTAGAAGTGAATATTTATAAAAGAAAAAAATTTGACATAAATATGCAGAATTAAGTATTTCCTTTTATATTGGAAGAAACTTGGAGTGTGAAATAATTTAGAAGGTAAGTCTTGGAACAAAATGATCATGGAAATTTTGTTACTGTTTTTTGGTAGTTATGTGTCTGATTAAACTTATTTTCCTCAACCTTGATTTCCTAGTCAATTAATTGTAGATAGATATCGCATGAAAAATTCTTATTGTTTCTAGCACAAAGTATATTTCTAATAAAACTTATAAATAAACTGTGAACTTAAAATAGATTTATAATTCATAAAGAAAATCTTAATCTCAGTTCTAACATGTGCATTTTAGACTACCTACCTATAATAGTCAGGTTTTCCATTGCTTGAAAAAAATTCCTGATAGTTACTAGTTAAATATCAAGAGGTTTATTGGATTATCATTTCAGGTGATTCAGTCTATGTTCTACAGGTCCCAGATAGAAATATGGAGAAAGTGCATGTTGGAAGATAGCATCTCACTTCAAGTTGTTGGGGAAGCAGTGCAGGTCACACTATACAAAATGACATCTATTGGGCCCACCCAGATACATCAAGAAGTGTACTTTAGTGATAGCCTGAGAAATTCTCAAACTCATCAGGTTGGCAGTTAGTTTCCTGTCACATTATAATCTTTATCAACTTCACATTAAAATACATCTCCTTAACCAAATTTTATCTCTAAGAAAATAAAATCATGAGTTCAACTGAAAAAAATATCCTGTACAACGGAAAATATTACCTTCCACAAGTCTGAACAGTTTCTAGATTTTCAAAAATTCCAATAAAGCAATCTTTTAGATTCAGACTTCTGTTAAAAAAAGAAACAGGTTTCTTAATACTAAAATATAGTGATACAAATTAAATTTTTTCCATTATAAGCAGGAGGAATATGAGGATAGGAAAAAAAAAAGAAAAAAAGAAAGGAAAGGAAAAGGGGAATAAGTCAAAACAGACTGAAATCCAGGGCATCAAACATTAAGTCCCACAGCTCTGTATCCAGCATATGGTGTTGAGATGTGAGTTTTCAAGACTTCACCAGTGCTACAACTTTACTAATTATAGCCCCTATAGGCTCTTTCCTAGACTCTCTCCTCTCATTGCCCAGTATGTTCCTTGGCAGATTTTCTATTCTTCTGTAGTCATGGACTTTGAGGATTTTCTACTGCCCTTTTTGCTTTGTTACCACACCCACCTCTCAGGTGCACATTCCATGGCCTTCTAGACATTCCTCTAAAATCTGAGTGGAAGCCTCCATGATCATACAGATTTTTAATTTACATGAATTAAAAATTAGCATCATTTGGATGATTACAAGGTCTGTCACCAGCATAGATAGTAGTTGGATCTTCTAGGAATTTGCATGAGGCACCTGACAAGGGCCAGAATGGTTGAGTATAATGAAGGGAATCCTGAAAGCCAATTCCCTGGTTGCCCTTTTTCAATCATTTATTTCATGGGTTCTCTTATTAAATGAAAGCTTTAAACTTTTACATGTTTGAGCTCATGTTGGGTGGAGTTAAATCAAATTCTGAGATGCATTCAAGACATCCTTCCTCTTGTCTCAGTGCAAAGTAATTTTGGCACATTTTAATGGCACTAATTTATTCAGAAGCACAGCTTCAGTGTCTCAAACAATACATGCATTTCCATTCTGATCATACTGCAAAAGTTTAGCTGTGCTTTTTGTTTCCAATTGTCATGTTACATTTGGCCAAAAGCAGAAAGTAGTACTCATGTTAGTGCCTGATCATTGAGCTGCCTTGACATTTCATCCATCAGTGCATAGCCCCTAAACTCAGACTTCTGCATATTTATAGTACATGGGAAAAATGTAGATTCATTCTCCTGCAGTATAACATATGTGACATCTAGCCTGAATGCCAATAGAGTCCCCATCTGAAGCATAATGACCTTGGTTCTCTTGCTATCCAAATTTCAATCAGCATTCTGATAATCTGAGTTATAAGCAAAATTTCCCAACAGGCTCTACTGCACTATTCTAGGGCCTCTCTAGCATGAATCTCCAAACCTTTCCAAGATCACCCCACAAATGAACTCCAAAGGTTTGTGAATTACATGGTCAAATATAGTCACATCAGTGACCTCATTTCCCTAGTAGCAATTTCCTGTATTGGTCATCTGTCTCATTCCTGGGGAAAAATACCTGATGTTCACTACTGGAAGGAAGAGAAGATTGTTTGATTCATTGTTTCAGAGGATTCATTGTACCTTGGTTGGCTTTAGGCAAAAACATCATGCTGCTACAAAGCTTTTTACTTCAGTGTAGCTGGAAAGCAATACATGGAAAAGTCCAGAGAAGAAGAATCCAGAGTTCCGTTATAAATTCCATAGCCAAACCTCTATGACTCCACAGGCACACATAGAATGGTACTTTACCATCACCGTAGGAAGTTCTCAAGACAATAAAGTGGATAATTAAGTTTATCATTACAACTTCTCACAGTTTAGTCATTTTTAAAATAGAAAAAAATAATAGTTACTATTTGGTTAATTTCCAGTGCTTGCATATGGATCAAGTGAGATAAATAATGTGAACTTGTCTGGGAAAGCATAAAGCAGTTTACAACCATATACAAATACAATAAGCATGAATTAGTGATCTATGTGATATAAGAAAAATATCACAGAAAAAACAAAAATAGGCAGAAAATTGACAAGGAAATCATAATTTAAAATTTTACTGTTAAACTGCAGCATCAGGATACAGAAATACACAAGGTTACAATGCCCTTTTCCCATACAGAAAACTCACTCCAAATTATAAAGAAGAAAAAGAATATTCCGAAGGCTGTAAATTGGGCTTGTACTTTACCTGTTAATTGAGTCTGTAGTTTTTCTCTCGCAGACATCCATTTTCAGAGAAAGATTACTATTACGTGAGTAGCATGTCTTTAAACTTCAAAAATAAGCAATTACTCAAATTCTGACAGAGACTACCAACTGAAAATCTCACAGATAGTGGGACCTGTATCATATCTCACCCATCTTGAGGCCAATCCAAAGATTACATTAAATCCATGAACCCCATATTGTGATGTAGCTTACTGGATGGTCCACACTATTTTCTCTGAGTTTATGCCTCTTTAAACTTGCTTGATAAAACTTTCTGGGCCTCTCCCTGATGTATCCTGAAATTGTAAGAAGTGTGTGAAAAATTTGCTTGAGGCTGAGGTGGGTTGAGGCCTCTACCTCCTTGTGCCAGCACCTACTTGGACCCCATTACATGACAGACCTACTCACACTCAAAGTTATAGTACAATAGCATGACATCTCTTTCTTAGCAATAGGACACTCCTTTAATGAGTGGACTGTTTTATTAATCTGTTTCATCTTAAAAGGATTTATTTTTTACTTGGAATCCTATTATGTTTGAATGCATTTTTCTTTCATTTTTAAAATATTCTGCTATAAACAGCTCAATAAGACTTATGAAAAGTGATATCAGACATGTGTTTTGTATATGAAAAATAGAGTGAAAATATGAGATATCTGTTGTTTTACCACTGACCAGTGTTAGATTGATTTAAGGTCTTTTAGAGCACAGTATATTGAGCTAAAAAACTATTAAGCAATTAACTGCTGTTCCTTGAATAAACAGACAGGTAGTTTGAATAACACAGATAACTGGGGAACATTAAACTATCTAAATTAGCACTGGATATCTCCAATTCATTTAACACATGTCTGGCTCTCCATTTTTTTTTTTTGTCCGAAAGGCCATTCACTATTGTAAGATGAATTATTTCCTCAAATTTCATCTAGCAAGTAATTCTTAGTGCTGTCAGGGAGTAATGAAGAAAAATACTGTACATCATAATTTTCTGTTCATAATGATTAAACTGGAAACATAAATTATACAGTAACTAAAATTATTTAGGAATATGAGCTGAAGAAAAAAATCCAATGTATTTTTGTTACTTTTTAAATACCACAAGAACACAAGAATTGTCTTATCATAACCAAATTCTCTCATAATGAGGGGTTATTTAAAGTGAAAATGTTCCACTGTTTCTGTAAAAATATCTTAATCTACTGAATGACACCATAAAATGTAGGTAACAGTGAGAAATTTTGAAGCAGGATTGAATCATCCTGTTTGATAAATAAGAGAAAAAGGACACTGATGTTTAGCAACAGATCACTGAGGTGAAGTAACTAAAGCATTATCTAGACTTTTACACAGCTTGCAAATGAATCAACTCATTATGAATACAGTGAATATTTTCCCACTCAGTTTTTCAGATCTCAGTACATCCATGAGTAAACTGGTACCAAAAGGCTTTGACTTACTTGTATTAAATATCTAGCACTGAGGATTTCTGTTTTCTGGGAATGTGCAGAAGGATATTGGAATGTTTAATCTTTACATTTTCAAATTTCAATAAACTTTTCTAGATATTAGAGTCAAATTATGTGACTGCAAAATTTGTGTGCTTACATTGTATGTAATGAAGGTTTGAATATGGAGTTTTTTAAAAGTTGCATTGTCCATGACATCTGTAACTTAATTTTTACAGGCAATTTTTTCTTTAAATTCTAGAATTCAGTACAGGACATCTATTGCATTTATACTGGAGGTCTCCTACTTAATGTTGATTGCCCCATTCAATTGTTTATGTTCCTCAAAAAAAGTAGTTGGCTTTCATCTGTGAATTGCAAACAGAAGCTGAAAATAGTGATTTTAGATGCAAGGATTTTGTTAAAAAGAGCAACTGCGTGGGTAAAGAAACTCAGGATATTATATGCACAGTGTTTTATCAATGGCTCAAATTGTCATGAATCACTGCTTAGGTAACACTGCCAAGACCAAGATCATAGTCTTTTAATAAATTTATGATAAAATTGACTTGCAAAGTCTGCTTAGTTGAAATAGGCAAATTGCTTTCTCTTTTGAAGGGATGAATAGTTTACGCTTTTATAGCCAAAGATGATAAACACCAACAATTAGCACCTCAATGGTGCGCATATGTTCAAAACACTTAGCAGACACTAACTAGAAACTGAAGTTTCAGGGTATGCTGTGTCCCTGATATACCTACAAGTAAAATGCATGCTATAAAGATTTGTCATTTGTGATCTGTCCAATACCTATTCTTAAATGGTTGCAGGCTGCTCACTCCTCAGGACAGATTGTATTAATGGTATTAATAAGCACGATAACTGATTTTCTTAAGTTGACAACCAAAATCAACTATACCATGTGTACAATTATATAGTACAGATAGTATTGTGACAATTTCCCAAAATGGAAGGAGAAAAAAAATCAACATTGGGATTATTAAAAATTGCTCTTTGTTCTACAAATCTGCATTTAAAAAACTTATCATGTTTAGTCATATGAATATTGCTGAATATCGTTATTTATTGTGTAAAGGTATTTTTTTCTTCAGAAAGCCACTGCAACATGCCCAAAAGAGAAGAGACACCAAAAATAAAAATTAGATTGAAATTCATTTTTTGTTACTGAAGCAACTACAACACAAAATAACTTGTGCTTACAGTAAATATGATATTTAGTCACCACAGTCAACATATTTGGGAAGCATACCTATTTCATCTCTCCTTTACATGGCACTACAGAATCATGACCACACTTTAGACATCATTTACAATATCACTAACTTACTTTCCAATATTAAAAACATACACACAATTTATAAATTTTCTGGAGTTTCATTCTTTAATGAAATTAGGTTTAACTTGGTTGCAACTTATCCATGCAACCAATTGTTTATGCTGAACTTTTCTGGCCAAATATATCCAAAAAGGGCTCTGTGGCACATGCTCATAATTCTAATTAGGAAGCTGAAAGAGGAGGATCTTGAGTTTGAGGCCAACTTGGTTATCATTGTTACAATCATTTTCAAAAACAAGAAAACTTGAAGATGGTTTTGGAACACTTTAATGCACTTTACTGGTTCTATAATTATAAAAACATTATAAAACATCTATGCTTAGACAGCATTATAGTAGCAGGTATAAAAAACCCTGGAATCCAGAGTTTATTTGATATGGTTGATAATTCTAGTAGGTTTCTTTTTTCTTGATGTAATTTATATAAAGTACCTGCATTGTGTTTTTCTATCCTACACACTTCTCCAAACAATGTTCCTCCTACACTGGTTGTAATGTATTGAGGGTGACAATAGGGAAGGAAAGAAAACTAATTGGCTACATTCTATTCTTTGCTGTAACTTCACATATCAGTTAAGGATATAATTGTTTAAGAAACGAAAAGAGAACCAAGAGATAGATGAGGGAAGGGAATAAGGGATGCCAATAGAATTTATGTATGTTCTGTATATTCACAAACTTCCCACATTAATTGCATTCTGTTTGGCAAATATATTTATCAGTAAAAGTGACAATTAAAAAAGAAATGACTATCTTAAAAAGAATAAAATAGATAAATTTTACTTGAGTGTCAACTAATCATCCTCAAAGAATAATTTTATTTTACTCTTATACAAAATGGTGAAGAAAACATTAAATCCATTGCACAGAAAAGAAAATTGACCAGTAATGCAGCATAGATTTGAATTGAATTCTCTCTAATTTTTCAACATGTATTCAAACTGTCATACACAATGCTTCTCAATAAAAATTAAATATGCTTATACAGGTTTTAAGGGAAATAATAATATTATAACTGAAATATATCATCAAAACTTGTAAAATAATTTACAACATGATTTCATACAGTTTATAGACAACTATGTATAGTACTTGTGGAGTAGCCACTGAAAAAGAAAAAAGCAATGCTGTGCAAGGTAAGCATAGGCTGATTGCCCTGGCATTGATCTCTAGTTTTCAAGGCTTATTATTTCCTGGGTAGGTACTATATTCAAGGAAAGAGGATACACCTCATCCTATGACGGTATCTTAAGGATTCTCCTCATCATAAATTTGCTCTTAAAACTGTTATTCTAATACAAACTAGAGTCACATATTTAATAAAGGATATATCTATTCATGGAAAGAGAGAAATTTTAAAGCTCACCTTCTTTATTCTGGTATAGTCTCAATCTTACTTCAGTTCATTTTCTTCTTTTTCATGTGTTTGATGTAGTAGAATACGATTGGAGTTGTCCTTTACTTAGAAGTTTCAATCTGACTTCATCTTTTAACTTAGTACTGACAGTAAGGTCCTTAAACTGAAATGAAAATAGTATGAATATTTTAGTTTAATTAATAATAATGTGTGGGGGCACTGGTGAAGGTATGTATAAGACAAATATGCAAAGTTAAGGGACTTTTGGTGCCACAAACCCAAAACGTACCTGAATGCATGATTAAAGATTAAACAATAGTTTACAGGGTCACAAGCCCAAGTAGGATCAAAACACAATACCTTAAAAATTGTATGCTCTGGTCTTTGTCCTTCCTTTACTCTGATTATTTAGATTAGCCCTAAGGTCAGTCGTGTAGCAGATCACACTGTCCTTAACCCATCCTTCCCCTATCCCCAATATGAATGCCTGTACAGGTGTCACTTTGTTCTTTATCCTTGCTTCCTGATTCTGTCAATAAGAACCCATAGAAGCTTCAGATCAAGGCTGTTTTTTTCCTGAGACTCTGTCATGCTGAGGCATTCTCAGTAAAGGCACATCCTCTAGGTCTTCTTCAATGTAAACCTGGACATGCACTACAAGTAATTTCTCAGCTTTTGCATGTCATGGCTGTGGATTGTGGCAGTAATGCCTTGATTCAGTAGTGTTGATCAACATACCATGGTACTATAAGGTGATTGCAATGGGGTTAAAAGAGTGTGAAAATGTTAGAACTCTTTATATGACTGTCATCATTTTTCTATGTCTAAAATTATTCCAAGATGGGAGCTTTATTTAAAAATAGATCCTTCTGTAGCTCAGATGGTAAGAAGTATGTATAAAGCTCTGGGTTGGATTTCCAATGCTACAAATATAGAAAAATATTATAAATAAAAATTGATAATTTTATATAAAATCTGGATTATTCTTATAAAATCTAAGTCAGTTTATCAGATTGAGAAATCATGAAGGAAAGTTAAGCTTGATTCTTACCTAAAATTAGTTTTCATTTCCCTATAAATGGCTTAAGGTCATAGATGAGATATTAGGTGAGGAATTATGGGTCACTATGCATTTCTGATTGTATTCTTCTCTTTTTTTCTTCAGAGACAATGTGTTTGGGGAACAGAAAACAGGGATTAGTAATAAATGATTGTTTTTATAACTATATTCCCTACAAACCAACATGTCCAGAGTGTTGAATCTGATTGACTACATCCTGATTTTGAAAGAAATTAGATATCCTAGAATATGTGGGGAACTCAAAATGTTTAGCAGCATATTTGACCTCCTAACCTGAGGTATCAGTTATGTTAGTTATCTTAGTTGGCTCAAAAATAATTTAATAAATAATAAATGGAGTAGCCTTAACAAACTTAATAAATATATTTTTACATGCTAAAGTATATACAGTAAGTCACTCATTGCTCTCTATAAATAGATTTGTCTGTTCTTCTTGAAATATACCACATTATAATGAAAGCAAAATAGTCTGCTATTAGGTTTTTATAAAACATTAAATACTAAAAACATGTATATTAAAAGAAAATTGTCCACTTATACAGAGTAGAGCTATACTTCATAAAGAGGATAGTAAAATCTTCATTTTGTCCAAGCGTTTTCAGGAATGGCAGTTACGTTCTAGCTCTACTGAGAGAAACCATAGTTACATAAATGCAGAAGGTACTTTACAGTGTTTTGTAATCAATATTATTTCTTGAGTAGATACGTAATCTTTTATACTGCCACCAAATGACTATTAACTCGCTTGTGTTGTACAGGATCAGATGTACAGCCTCCGCTACACAGATAATATAGATTGCTTGTGTAGATGCATGGAACAATGAGACTATAATTTACCAATAAAAAAACCTGAGGAAAAGTTTTGGCTTGATTCTATGAGGGGAGAATGTAAATAAAATACTCCCTATGTTCTTATCTATATTTATAATTAGATTTGTTGCAAATTTACTTTATAAATGAAATATATAAAAGAAAATTTCCCAAGCTAAACATTGAGGTCATAGAAAAGATAAAAATGCATTTTCAACAAGTCCTAATATTAGAAAGCAAATATTTAAAGATTTACAATGCCAAAATTATGTAAAGTATTAAATATTTGTATTATTCAGGAATGGTCTGCTTGAACAAATATTTAAACATCAACCCTCTGCCAGAAAATACCCTACTAGATGTCCACTATACAGAAATGTTTTCACTTACACATAAAATTTGCAGATATGATTATTATCACTTTCACATTACAATAATAAAAATGTAGAAATCAGCCAAACAGCTATCAATGAAGAATGAATAAAAGGTATGATACCTAATTATACTACCATATACATCTAGCTGTTCAAAAATACAGTGCAAAGAACTATTGATAATGTATATATCTGTAACATAAATACATAATATACTGTATAGTATATAAATTAGTTTAATAAAGTTAAACTATTATTGGGCAGTTTATGCAAGAAACTTCATTAAATCATATGCTTGACTAAGAACATAGTAGAAAATCATGTCTATAAGCAATTCTGTGATGACAATTAATGTATAACTTAGTAGTTAAGAGTAAGATCTCCACTAATGAAAGTGTGGTTTTCAAAAGGAATCTTGACATTTATTAATGATGTCACCCTTGGCAAAATATTTAACTCCTTAAAGCCTCAGGTTCTTCATCTGAAAAATGAATTTAATTACTGAGATATTTACAAAGGTTAATATTATGCTAAGAGTTTGGTACATACAAAATATTACAATGACTTTGGAAATTTTTTTTTGTTTTGGTGCATTTTTCATTGCCATGTATGTGTTTAATTTCATAGCCACTTTGCAATTTAGATATTTGGTTTTTTTTTTTCATTTTGCACAGAAACCCACTGAGGAAGAAAGGTGAACCAACTTACATGAAGACACACAAAGAAGCCAAGACCACATGAGGTGAGTCAAAGGGCTCCAGTGCAGATGCAGGAAAAGTTTGAGACCAGTGCTCCCAGCAGTTGAGTTCCCACCCAGCTTCCTAGGATGCTGGACTGGGATCCAGATGTTTTGCAGGCCTTATTGCACCATGCCCAGTGGCTTTCTCAGCAGTCCAGGGATGCACAGGGGACTTTCAGACAACAGGCGCTGGCCAGGAGAGTTTGAGACCATCACTCCCAGTGGTTGAGTTCCTGCTCAGCTTCCTAAGACACTGCACTGGGCTGGGAAGGGCCTGCAGGCCTGACTGGGCCAAGCACAGTGATCCTCATTCTGTCCCAGGAGCTGAGGGCACAGGAGGTGATTCCCAGTACACCTGGAGAAAGCTTTGGGACACCACTCAAAGCAAGGAAATATAGGTAAATGACAAAACAAAAGACCAAAAGGAAGAACTTTGCAGGGACCAGCATCTCAGCCTGACTGTTTGGGACCTGTAGGCCCGCCCTTCACCCGCAGGGAACCTCCCAGAGATTGGCCTGGGACAAAGGACAGTGGCCTGGCCTGAGGTTCCACGGGCTCCTGTCCACCACACCCAGCAACCGCCTTACAATTTAGGGAACCAGGAGCCTGCAGAGGGGAGTTAGGACACTTCGAGGTGAGTCCTGCATCCCCAAGGTAGCTCATGGAGAGCTGGTGACCTGTGCTCCAGACAGTTGAGCTTGGGCTAGCTACTGAGTACACTGGACCGAGTCCTGGAAGCTCCACAGCCTTAGAGCACCACTCCCAGCAGACTTCTCTCAGTTCAGGAGGCGGAGGCCAAGCCGGGGACTGAGGCCTGGTAAAACATACAGGACCCCTGGGACACAGGATGGAGGCCTGGCCCAAGGTTCAGCAGGCTCCGGTCCACCACCCCCAGTATCCACCTTACAAACTACGGAGCCAAGAGCCTGCAGAGAAGAGTTAGGACCCTGTGAGGTGAGTACTGCTGCCCCAAGGCAGGGTCGTGGAGAGCTGGCGAACTGTGCTCCAGACAATTAAGCTGGGGCAAGCTACCAGGTACACTGGACCAAATTTCAGAAGCTCCACAGCCTTAGTGCACCATGCCCAGTGGCCTTCTCTCAGTTAGGAAGGTGGAGGTCAAGCTGGCGGCCTGACGGACCAGTGTGGGCTGGCATGGGGAGAGCTTAAAAGCAGCACTACTGGAGGTTAAGAACATACTCACCATCTAGGACACAGGACTGTTGTCCAAGGTTTGGTGGGCCCCAGTTTATGAGGCCCAGTTTCCACCTTTCAATTTAGGGAGCCAAGAGTCTGTGGGAGAGCCACTGCTGCTCCAGGAACTGAGGGTGCAAGAGGTAATGTGCCACACATATAGAGGCAGATTTGGAACAAACTCAAAGCAAGGAAATATAGAAAAATGACAAAAGGAAAGACCAAAAGGCAGGCTCAATGCTCCACCCATCCCAAGAAAGCCTGGGAGCCATGTACATAGAAGAAAATAGAAGCCATACACCTGAAATGTCTGAAATGATATCAAATGAAATAAACATTCAACTAGGGAAAGCTATGGAGAAATTCAAATCAGAAATAGTTGCCCAGGTAAAAGAAGAATTGCTAAAAATAGCGAAAGAAATAGTGAATGCATCTAGTGAAGACACAGCTAAAAAGTTAGAGGAACAAAGCAAAAAGATAGAATCCTTGAATGAGCACTATAAGAAACAAAGAGAATACATAAAGCAGGTTCAAAAAGATATACAGGAAATCAAAAATGCTTTTGAAAGCTGCCAAAACCGCCTCATTGAAAGTGAAGATAGAACTTCAGACCTCAAAGATAAGATTGCAACCAGTGAATGGAAAAGACAAGATCCTTTAAAAATAACAAAGAATCAGGAAATAACAATTCAACACCTGAAAGATGATGCAAAAAAATAACATAAGATTAATAGGGATAAATGAAAAAGAAGGGGACAACCCAAATGATATCAAGAGGATATTTACAGAAGTAATAACTGAAAACTTTCCAAACATGAGAAGAGAAACTGACATCTGGATAAGTGAAGCATATAGAACTCATAACAGCCATAACCAAAATAAAACTACACCCAGACACATAATAATCACCCTCCAGGAAATCCACCATAAGAACAGAATACTAAAAAAATGTTAGAGAGAAAAGAGAGATCACCTATAAAGGAAAACCTATCA
>PVJX010015663.1:0-42047 GCA_004027295.1 Dolichotis patagonum
GTGTAAAGATGTCTTTAATTCTTGTCAATACAATTACAACCTGTAAAAGTTATGTCAAAATTTTGCCATAAGAGTCAAAACTAAGCAAATATATGTAAAATTTCCAATAAAATTGTGTTATCACTTATGTGTTAAAGTCCCCACAAAGCCTCATACACTCAAAGGCAGTCTCCTGGAAGGTGGCTAGATCATAGGATTATCATAGTACTGTTTTTGCATAACTCTCAAAATGAATGATGTGCTAACTGAGAGAGAAAGATATACGCTGGGCGTGGATAGCAGCAATCAGTAGGCTTCTAACTCGAATGGAATAAAAAGGGGATGATAAAGAAATCTGTGTTGCTTCATGCTTGCCATGCCAAAGTCTGTTTCTCTTCTGTCATGTTCTTCTACCATGCCACCCTGCCGTAGAACACGCAAGCTATGGACTGAAACCTTCAAAGTGTAAGATAAAATAAAACTTTCCTTCTTTTACTTGGCAGTGTCTGATATTTTGTTCTAATGATGAGAAAGTCACTATGACAGATTTTGATACTAGAAAAGTGGAATCATTGCTATGATATTACAGAGACATATGGTTCAGAAGATTTTGAAACTGTATTGTAGGGAGACTGTGGGAAGGAATAGATATGCCGGTAAAGAAGGGACCCTAAAATTCTGTCATCCAAGGTTAATGGAAGGTTCTGGTCAGAGCACAGAAGACCAGAATCCTAATAGAAATACAGTTTGTAATGACCAGACTCTATATTTTAGTTGGCAATAAGGACTGTATTGGCAGTTGCACTCCAACATATATGTGTTATTCTTTGGCAGAAAATTTGTCTGCATTTTGCATGTGTCCAGAGATAATTCAGGAGATTGGGATTAAAGGCAATGGATTCATTAATCAGGCAGAAGAAATTTCATAAGAGTCTAGTGTTGAGGTGGTGGCATGGCTACCACTGGGGACTTTCATCTTGCTGTACTTTGACAATCAAGAGCAAATGGCAGGGAAGAATTATTTTAAAAGTTTTGAGCTTGGCAATGAAAGGATACTCCAGTAGGGTTGTAGCTGGCAAAGATGGAACAGATGACAATTTTGTTGCTGAAAAGATAAGGGCTAAAAAGTCAAGAACCTTGAAACAGGGTAATAATGAAGATGTTACAGGGAATGACAAGAATTAGTGGAACTTCACCCTTTGCAGCCTCATCTTTGCAATGTGAAAAACTTTGCTTTGAGAAGAGAGTCCACCCCACTGTGTTTCAGAATAGTAGTGGCCTAGGAAATTTGTTATGCATATTGGCTTCATTGTGCTGAGCAATTCAGCACAATTCAGCACAGCCAAAAAAATAAGCTTGGATAATTAGCCAGCTAGAGGTAGGCCTAGACATCACCCATATAATGATTATGTGAAACACAAGCAGAGTGCAAGAATTGTGGTGTCAGGAAGATTCCACACAGACTTAGGAGGAATACCTATGAAGTCAGGCAGTGTAACCCTGAGAGAGCACTGTATCAGGCTGTGTGTGTGTGAAGACAAACTGCAGTGGAGAATTCAGAAGGATGGGGAAGCCGGGAAACTGATCCTCTGAAAAGTGAGAAGAATTGAGCAAAGCTAGCCAAGGAGACAGGCTATGAGGACTACACACATCAGCAGTGCCATAAGAGTGGGTTTGCCCAGGCCCTTCAGAGTCACACCTTGTCACAGATTTCCACAGGTGCTGGACATGGAGTCATGGGATTTAATATGTGCCCTGCTGGACTTTGGTCTGGCTTTTTTCCCCACTGTTTTCTATTCCTCTGTTTATACCATTTGTGATAGCAATGTTCATGTTGTGTCATTGTATGTTGCACGTATATTTTTTTCATTTTTTTTAAACAAGGACTCACTGCCAATATACTGATCTTAAATCTCAGAAGAGATTTTGAAGGTGTAGTTTTCAGAAATGCTAAAAATGGTAGGATTTAAGCAACTCTTAAAGATAAACTGAAGTCACTTTGTATAAAGGGGTGCACATGTGTTTTGGGGGAATCTTAGGCAGAATATTATGGCATATGTCTAGGTATCCCTCAAAGCCTCATGTCGTAATAATGGTCTTTTGGTCAGTAACTGGGTAATGGGTGTGTAACACTAGATAATAGGTGTGTGAAACTAGATTAATCCAATGACTGGACTAGCATAGATCCGAAAATGGACAATGGATTTAGTGAAGAGGGATGGCCCATCCTTGAATGTTCTTGCCCTATTATTAAGACTACCAAAACATGATGGTACTGTTAGCAGGATGTGGGGTGCTGATGCCTCCTTCTAAAGGTGATTTCTAGGTGCTTTCTGTGCAAGCAAAGAATTGATCAAGGCACGCACACAAGGTATCAGAGATTTACAATTATTAAAGATAGGAAAAAACATGTGCTCTTCAGAGTGAGTTTGGGTCAAACAATGTAGGAAAAAGTGTACTCGGCCTCAGAGTGGACCACTGTAAAAGAGAAACTAGCACAGTGGTGACTGTTATTTTGTATCTCACACTGTTCAGGCTGGCGTCAGGTCTAGAACATCCTTTCTAAAATCTGCTTAAGTACCTTCTAGAAGAACTGAAGATGGCACTTTCTGCTTGGGTCAACATGCAAGATTTTTGAAACTGTTCTGTGCCTGTGTCCTGGGATTTTCTAATTGGCAGATCATGTCCACTTGCAGCCAATATGCCCTAATCTCCTGCCTCCGTTTTTCACAGGCAGAAACTAATGTCACCTTTAGATAAGTCAGGATGGGATTTCAGTTCCTGATTAGGCAATATCAGTGACTTTACTTATCTGGGAGGAGCTACATGGTATCATACCTTTGACCAACTTAAACTCACTAAAATTAAGAAAATGAAATCTGAAGGGACGGAAGTAGGGTAGAAAAATAGAAATTAGCTGGAAAAGAGACAAGGGAATCAAGATTCTAAACATGTTAGCAACTTCAGAACACAAACTCACTTTGTTTTCTACTTATCTTCTATAGTAAAACTATGCAAATCTTTTTACTTACAAATGGATCTTCCCTTGCCTTTTTTACTTGAAAAAGGTCCACTTCAATCTGAGAATAGATCACCTTTTAGGATTTCCTATATGAATGATTCATTATCTCACCTGATGTGTGGGACACATTCTCCATCCCACCAGACACGATTTATACCACAGAGGACTAAGTTCCAGATTCCTTCCACCCAAAACACAGAAAAGATTCTTAGTTCCCAACAGTACAGTGTGTCATTTTTCTAACCACATCAACTTTGCTCTTTAGTGTGTCCTGTGCCTCAGTCTAATAATCTCTTCTCTTGCCACTTACGTGTCCTGAAAATTCTCTTTCTGTGATGAAATTGTATACATCCATGAATTTTTTCTACATAAATAGTGGTTTCATTCTTTATTTTAGCCTTGGCGACCCCCAGACACAAGCCAGAGAAAAATCGACAGTGCTGCTCATGATTTGTCTTTTTCTCACGTGTACTCATTTGCGCTTTCAGCTCTATCTTGTGACACACCCGGAAGCCCTTAAAACATGTGGCCATTGGATGTCAAATTTCTTAGCTTTTAGAGCTACATGCTAGAAACTTTCTTTTGTAAATTACCCAGTCTGAGGAATTCTGTTACAGCAAGAGAAAACTGGCCAAAGTAAATCCAATAAACATTTTATTTGTGCATTACCATTTCTATCTAGTTTTTGTTTATATTTCCAATGGATCCAATTAAGCCTAGGATACTCATTGATCAAATGAAATATACACTTCAGAAAAGAATATACCAAATGTCTTACATGGTGTGTGTCATGTGCACCAATAGGAGTAACTGTCTACATGTGAGAATGTATGTGCATGTATATTTCTGTGTGTATTGAATAGAGTAACAGTTAGACTTTAGAATCTGCTTGAAGATATGAATTTGAATAAATGTTTATTAAGGGTAAACGACTTCAACTGATTCTTGTTTGCATAAGATGTTCCTTAGGGGTTAGGTACTTAAAGTCTCCTTCAGGGATATTGCTTTGCCTAAGCTGTTTGCATTTAGATTCTGTTTAGGAGATGTTAATTGCTTGAACTGTCATTAAAGTGTGGAGATTTAGATCCTGTTAAAGTAATACCCTGGAGTGTGACTGAGTAGCTGCAGAAATGAATTTGAATAAGTTTGAGCCCTGCAGGTTTGCTCTAAGATGGACAAATCAGGAAGTAAAGAATTTCATTCTGCCACTAACTGGTAAGCTTCATGTAGACAGACATTGTATCCAGCCATGAAATTTTTCCTATAATGTAGGCAATATATCCAATGGAAAGCATTTAATTATCTATTAGAAGATTCAATGAATGTACTATTTTGTAGTAAAAACTATTTGCTTAACTGGTATACATTAATATATACAAATATCTTTGAAACTTTTTTTATATTCCAAATATTCTTTGTACTTGAAGAGCATGTTGTATCTATTCTTGGTGTCTCTATCCATCTTGTGTTGGTCAATAGCATATCCACTTCTTCTTTTTTCTATTCTATTTTTTCTCTATTCCAATATTCATTATTGTGAAAATTAGTTTCATTTATTAACTTTGTTACGCTATGGAACTTAGGAACTCAGTATTGTTTTAAATAAATAACTTTGTCCAGGTGCTCTGTAGAGTTTTTAGATATGACAAACATTTAAATCAGTAAACTTCAAATGAAGTAGACTACCCTAATTATGTGATTAGAAGACAGCATCTAATTAGTTAAGCAACTTAAGAGAAAAGATTGACATCCTTTGAGAAAAAAAGAAATGCTGCCTCCTCCAGACTGTTTTTGGATTTAGAAGACTGTAATCATGGAAAATAATTACTTAAAATAAATCTATATCCAAATCTCTCTCTCTCTCTCTCTCTCTCTCTCTGTCTCTCTCTGTCTCTCTCTGTCTCTCTCTGTCTCTCTCTCTCTCCCTCCTTATTTCTCTCTAGTCCTCTTTCTGTGTTTTTCTTTATTTTACTGGTTCTGTTTTGCTAAACAATCTTCATTATTTCTCTTAGGTAAATTTTTTTCAACTACTCCCCCTCATGTAGTAAGGAAAAATATATTGAATTTTTTTATTCCTTTTGAAACACTTTTATTCTAACATGTATAGAAATTTAACTTTGACAAGGTTTGAAGGGGTAACAGTGAGATGGGAAGACGGCATGACTTAGATTGGCCAGGATGTGAGGTGCTGGGATCATGGAGTCTACACAGAACTCTCTCTCTCTCAGCCCCGTATGCAGACTTCTCATGGTTCCTGATTTGTGTGTAATGAACAAATATGGGACACCATTGAAAGCTTGATAATGTGTCTTATCATACTAACCCACCCTAGGCTCCCATGATGTATTTCTATTTTATTTTGCTTTTTATTTTTCTTCTACTCTGCCCAAACTCACTCTGCAGACCTAGTTTTTTTCCCCTTACCTTCATTTTTAATTTTTCCCATCTCAAACAAATATGAAACCTTGCCAGTGTTTTGCTCGTTTCACTCAATTCTATGTTCAACATAAACGCACATAGAAACTTGCTCCCAAAGGTACTCCCTCCCAAAAACCTGGTGTCTTAGTTACTTTTCACTAGTGGCTGAGACAAAATACCTGATGGCCAAAGTTGGGAAAGGAAAAGTTTATTTCTTACAGTTTTTGGAGGTCTCAGTCCATACTCAGTTGGCTCCAAGGCAGGGTGGCATGGCGGGGCCGCAGTTCATGGCGGCTGCAAACTGCAAGTAGAAACCGGCAAGAGAGAGACATCCCATCTTCCTGCCATTACATCACATCCTGTCCCCTCCCTTAGAGGGTGTAGCACTGACACCATTAATCCAAGCACTAGACAATGAACCAGTCACAAATGTACAATGCAAATACATGAGGCCTGGGGGCCACTGACTTAAACTATGACATTCCACCCCTAGCCCCAGAGGCTCATATATTACCTTTATACAAAAGACATTTAGTCCATCTTCAAAAGTTGCCAAAGTCCTAATATTTTCAGCATTGCTGAGAAGTCCAAGTTCCAAGTATCCTCCAATATCTATGACAAACTCTTAACTGTAACCTCCTGTACAAGTGAAGCAAGGTTAAACATTAAACATTTCTGAAATGCAAAGGCACAAAACAAACATCACCATTCCAAAAGTTACAAATGGGGGAATATAAAGCAATGGGAACAAAGCAAGTCCAACACCCAGCAGGGCGAACATTAAGTCCTAGAGTTCCATGCTCAGCATTTGAAGCAATCTGGTTGCAAGCTCCAAAAGGCTTGGGTGATTCTACCCCCATGGCACTTCGAGGGATTTTAGCTCCTGCAGCTTTTGTCTTAAACCCTCTCTTCTCAGTTTTTGCAGCTTTCTTTGGATGATCCATGTTCTTGGCTTTTTCAAACTTCTGGGGTCTCGATTGCACCTTTGCCTTCACACTTACATCTTTACAAATTGCCCTTTCAGGGGCACACTGCTTGGCCTCCCAGGCCCTTTGCAATCGAGGTGGAAGCCTTCTTACCCTCAGAATTTGTGCATTTTCCTTGCACCTAAAATCAGTACCATGTGGATGCCGCCAAGGTCTGCTGCCAGCTGGAGCAGTAGCCAGGCTTTTCTCTCTCTTGGCTATCGGGGTCCAGAGCCTGGATTGCTGGGCTCTGTTTACCTGATTGTGAAGAAAAGCTTTTCTAAGTTGCCACCATTCTGGAACCTCATGTGGCCTCCTGTGCCATTCTGGAGCATGGTGCTTTGAAGCTTTCTCATCTGAGAAAATTCTTTCACTTTTGCACTTTTGGGGCTACAAAGGGTGGGGACCCACTGCTTCCTGGGATGCCTGGTGGTCATCTTTCTTATCTCTCTGTTTCTTCTCAACAATCAAAGTCTCAGCAGTATCTTTACAGTCCACAACTTTACTGGAGTTTTCCTTCTGGCCAAACTCACAGTGTTTTAAATTATCTTTCTGGGCTCTTTGCTCTTGATTTGCAACATAGATCTGGCTAAAAGCCCCCAACAATAGCCATGCCACATCCTCAACACTTGACTGCCTTGAAATTTCCTTTGCCAGATTAATCAGTCCATTACTCTTAATCTCAGTCTCAGGCAAAGTCTCTGGGCATGAGCAAAATGCAGACAAACTTTCTGCCAAGCCATAACACATGTCATAGGGAGTCTAACAACCAATGCAGTCGTCCTTCCCAGCAGAAATGTCACAAGCCTGGTCTTTACTATCAGGCTTTCTATCAGCCTTCTGGTCTCCTGAGCTCTGACCAGAATCTCCTCTACATAACAGCCTCAGCTGCTCCAGCTCTATGTATCCAGGCAACATGTCCGAACCTTTCCAAACTCTACTCACAAGCCATTTCTAAAGCCTCTCGAAAAACATGGTCAGGTATAGTCACAGCAATGACACCACTCCTGGTACCAAATTCTGTCTTAGTTACTTTTCACTAGTCTCTGAGACAAAATACCTGATGCCCAAAGTTGGGAAAGGAAAGGTTTATTTCTTACAGTTTTGGGAGGTTTCAGTCCATACTCAGTTGGCTCCAAGGCGGGGTGGCATGGCGGGGCCTCATTTCATGGTGGCTGCAAATGGCAAGTGGGAACCAGCAAGAAAGACACACCTTCTTCCTGCCATTACATCACATCCTGGCTCCCCCCCTTAGGGGGTGTACACTGACACCATCAATCCAAGCACTAGACAATGAACCAGTCACAAATGTACCATACAAATACCTGAGACCTGGGGGCCATCGACATAAACCATGATGCCTGGTAATAATCAGATTTTTTTTTTCTGTGTCTAATGAGTTTGCCAATGCTCTTGCTCCAAAATTAGTGGATTTAGGTATAGTAACTATCTTGTGTTGTTGGGACGAGATCATTGTAGTTTCCCATGGACCATTGGTTTTGGTAATATAACTAGGCCTGTCACTTATCCATTTAATCATTTACAATTTAGCATTACATTAAGACTAAAGTACATTAAATATTTTACAAATTAAAAATGAGAAAATATTTCATGTAACAATGATACCATAGTAAATGAAATAATGACCCCATAATGACGTTTATGTTCTTATTCCTGCAACCTAAAATGGAAAACCAAAATTAAGTTCAGAGATACAATAGCTGAACCTTATAAAAAGGTGGTTTTCTTGAAATCTGTGTGTGCCAGATATAAACACAGTACTGTTCAGTGTTGAAAAGTCAAAATAAGAATATGAAAAAATATGAGAAATATTTAACTTGTGTACTTTAATTTCTCAAATGGAGAAAAGGACCCCTGAGTCAAACAATACAATGACTGAAGAATACAAAACATAAAATAAAATCATAAAATAGAACAAAATAAAAAACACATCCCTGATATTATTTGCACAAATAATGCAACCCTGTCAAACTTTAATTTTAATTGAATGAGATTTGTGTCAGACTTCTGATCTAGAGAAATGTAAGAATAAATTTGTTTTCTTAAGTCTGATAATTTGTTACAAAATCATAAAAATAACACAATACTTAATGAATAAAATAAAATGAGTATGTTATACTTGTATTAGATACTACATGCTAGCTTTATCTTAGATATCATTTGTGGGAGACCATATCTTTGAGATTCGGTTTTCATAACTTACACAATTTAATGTTCATAGCATAAGAAGGGATATGGGACCACTCGCTCTCCATTCGTTTGAACTTGAGCAATATCCCAGAGCAAGCCCAACCTCCATTGTCCTACAAGAGACAGAAATATAGCTAACAAGGATCCAGAACATTCCTAAATCTCCAGATCAAAACTCCTCCTACATGTTAGACACAGTGGCATAGATATAGGGGAATGAAACTCCCAACCCCCTAGATGTCTGATATAAGTTCATGGCCTCTAAAATCAACGAGTAAATTTTAGGAGCAATGGAGGTTAAGAGCAGAATATGTTTATTGAGAGAAAGAAAGCCTCTGTGTGTGAGACAGACAGACAGACAGACAGAAGGTGTCCTGAGTGGATTGCCAAAGATTGTCTTTTGTAGGGAATTTCATATAGCAATACCACAAGGTGAGCTTGGTCCAAGATGGGGAAAACTTAGGAACTCACTTGGCAGATGGGTATGAGGTGGGACAGACCTATGGTCAACCAATAAGATTAATTATTCAAGTAAATTTGATCCAATTGGAGACAAATAGGGAAATGAGTCATGTAGCAAGTGGGCATGCTTAAAGAATGGTGACTCTTCCTATAGGGTCTTGGGATGGTGACTCCTGGCTTCTTCAAAGTGAACCATATCTATTTAGTTTATCAATCCCTAATGTTTATACTTAGGAGTGTGGTTGCATTTGTTTTGTCTTTTGTCTTGAGATCTGCCCCTCAGCAAAGTTTTCTGTCTCCTCCAAGGTTGCAAGGTATCTGGTGTTCGGCACTGGCTCTTTCAAAGGCCCAGCCCTTTATGTCTGCCTGTAATATTTATAACTATCTCAGCTGCCTGTAACAGCATGACCTACAATCACCTTTCCTCACTCAAAATTCATTAATAGCATATACCTATGGATTGCATATCATGCATGTAATCATAACAGAGTCAATTACTGGTAAGATCATAGTATCAGTCAGGGTTTTACTAGAGAAAACAGATATAACACAAGATATACAAATGCATACAAAATGACAAGATTGGCTTACGATGGTCAGCCACAGAGTCAGATGAGGAAGCGTGCAGAGGGTGTCTTCAAGCTGGAAGCTGAAGGATTCAATCCAAGGTCTGGGTTTCACCCTACTGTCTCCTGCAAGTCCATACCAGCAGGCTGATGGGCCTGTGACAGAAGGCTGAAAGTTCTATGCGGGAAGGCTGAAGAGTCTACAGGGGAATCCAGGAGGCGAGATTCAAACAAAAGGATAAGGAGCTTCTACCAAGATGGAATGCATTCATCCTTCCTCCTTGCCTTTTAGACCTCCAGGTGATGAGCCTCCCTAGGGTGGGTCTTCCACACCCTAGAGTAAGGAGTTGCTAAACCCACTTAGTTAAGCTTCTAAATGTCTCAAGTTGCACAATCAATCAACAACCGCAGTCATGAACAATAGATACACTTGACATGACTGAGCACCCTTTCATCCATCTTGACAGTCATCTCCTGAGTTGCAAAATCAGAGCTGCTCTAAGCAGCTTTTACAGTGTCTTCAAACACAAAATTCTAACTGATGTTCATTCCTTTTCTCCTCATCACCCCACAACTCTTCTCTTCCTGGTCAGGCCCCTTTTTTGCTTTTGTCAGCACAAACTTCATGCTTTTTGAGTATCTTCCTCAGTTCACTTTAATAAATAGACTCCTTTTTTTTTAACCACTTGACAATTATTGTTCCTTATGCACAAGAAACTGGACACCCATTCAATAACCATTACCCAAATCTATTTTAATAGGTGTTATTTACTTTATATGGTTTTATTAACTACAAAATTTTGGACTGCCTAGAATGTAACAAACAAAGGTTTTATTTTGGCTCACATTTCAGTCCCTATTCGACTGGCTTCAAGGAAGTGTTGGACAGCATAGGGGTTTTGCGTGTCAAAGGACATCTACTCATCACATTGGAGATGCAAAGTAAAGAGAGAGTCAAGGGGAGTAGCTGGAGTCATATATCCAATAACTTGTCTCTTTTAAACAGACTGCACCTTATCTGAACAAAATGGCTATAAGACCCATAATTCAAACAACTTCCAGACCCTACATATGAGGGCATAAGGCTCACAGACAATATTGAGATAGAAACCATAACTCATATTTTATAAGGTATTTAGCAATACAAAATCTTACGGATAATTGAAATTTACTACCTAATAGTGATACTCTGGATTTGTTAACCTCTAGAGAATATTGAAAAAAATATAGGAAATATGTGTTTTGTTATTAGATTTTTTAAAATTTTGGGATTTGAAATTTTTGCTTTGAAATGTTTTTCTAATCATTGAATTAGGTAATTTAGGAATATTTTTGCCTCATATACATAATGTTACATTTATTTTTATAAAATTTTTGATTGCTGTATTAGTCAGATTTCCCTTTGCTGGGACAACATACTTGACATCTAATACTTTATAGAGGAGAGTTACATTTTGACTCATAATTTCATGGTTTCAATCTATGGTTGGCTGACTCCTAAGCAGAAACGTCATGTTTGGAGGCATGGTGGAGTAAAGCTGCTCTGTATTTCTTAATATTCAAAATTAAGCATACCTATCACAATGGTAGGACTCTGCATAATCACCCTAAAATTTCTCTTGTACAATTGGGTGAACAATTAGGTATATGCTGTTGAGATTTAAAAAGAAGCAGTATGGACAACATTGACAAAGATTGTTTAAAAAAAAAGAATTTGTAGCTGGGCCTGGTTGCACAAACCTATGAATCCAGCTCTCAGAAGGATGAGCCATGAGAAGAGTGAATTCCAGGCCAGCCCCTATTACATAAAGCTTTGTTTAAAAAATAACTTAAAAAGCTAAAAAAGCAGAACCCTCTTAAACAGTTTTACAGCATGCTTTCGGTAATACAGTGAAAACTGTTCACACCTGAACAATCACCTTGGAATACGAAGTCAACACCACTTTTCAGGAAAAAAAATTCAAGTATTCTGCCCTAGTATAAGTTACTGAACATTACGATGGTCACCCAACCTGGCCAAAGGCTGAAACAAAGGATAATAGCTTTTTTCTGATGACTACTTCCTTCTTTTTCTCCCTTCTGCCCTGATTCCAACTTCTTTCTCCACCCACCATGCAGAGAGTTCCAACCAGTTCCCAATAGGTCATCAACACTCACCCCTTAACCTCACCCCTGGACAGAGCCCATATAAACTTCAGGCCCTCTGTGTCTCAGGCCAGAGGCTTGCGGTGAGCTGAACACCAGTGAGCTGTGTGCTCCTCTCTATTTGCTCAATAAAGATTTCTTTTCTTTTCTTGCCTTCTGTATTGTACAACAACAACAACAACAAAAAAAAAAACTAACAAAAAGAATAACAAGGTTGAATGAATCTTTCTGTTCCCTGATATGAAAGATATACAATCAGCTCTACTGCTATAAATTAATTTATATCACCTTTAACCAGCACTTAACTTAGGTTTCCTTAATTTTGTAGTGAAACAAAACCTCGGTATGCAGCATCTCTGAGGACTGTGTTGATGGATGGAGAAACACCTAAAGGACTGTGAGACAGAAGAGCATTTGTAGACCTGCTAGTGTGAAGAAGCCTCCCCACCCAAATTGGACACAATAGAGACACTATTGTCAAATCAAATTCTTAAAAATTAAATTAATATAACCAGTTTTACCTTGTTATGTGGTGACATACTATACATTAAATAAGGTTATTAGATTTATGAACTCATCAGTGCTATAAAATTTTAGAGATTGGATTCTATGATAAAAATGACTTTGAAACTCCCTATATTATGCTTTGTATTTCACTGTCATTACTGGCCTTTAAATCATATGAAGATGTAATTTTCTCTTCTTTAGCTACTCCAGGACCTAGAATAGGCAATAGTGACTACCTCAGCCTAGACCACTCTCCTTCTCCTGTTGTGTTTTTGGTAGGTTCACTTTCCTAACAGAATATATCAACAAGGTTCTATGCTATGTTTTTCACAAGGAAAAGGATCAGTACTTTAAACCAAATTGCTTTAAAGGGAGCTTTTTTGCCAGCCTATAAAATTATTGTCAGGGATATTCAGTGGCAGTGTTTGTTTATCTATTGGTATGAATATGTACACCTTCTTCATACCCACATGAAGATAAAATCATCCAGCCTAGTCACTAAAAAATTTACAACCTTAGAATACATATCTATTTTTTTCTCCTTATTTGCAATTTATGGATGCTAGTGATTTTAATTTCATATAACCACTGATTATTGTGAAATGATATTTCAATAATGTGACCTTTGATGTTTTATTTTTGTGAAAACTTGTTTTTAACAGAGATTGACAAATAAATATCCAAAGAACAAAAATGTAGGACAAAATGTGCTAATATGGGACTTGTCTTGAGTATACATTAAATATTTTAACTTTATAGTGTTGATTATTTTTACTAATCTTTCTTTAGTTCTCAAATAACTGCTCTCTGGGAAAATACTTGTATCCACTTATATCCTATTTTAAGAAAGCTTTTTTTCTAGTTTTTTCTGATACCATAAAATCTCTCTATAAAGGCTGGGAATATAGCTCAGTAACACAAGGCCTGTCTGGCAAGTGCAAAGTCATGAATTTAATCCCCAATACAAAAAACAAACAAACAAAAACCAGAAAACTCTATAAACATAGTTTGTGAGTAAAAAGCTATGGACACTAATCCCTAAGAAAGATAGAAAAGCTAATAACGCTACAAAACCAATGATTTATGTTAATAAAACACCTATTATATTCCCAGTTTAGAACTTTTTAGTATTTGTTTGAATTATCTTTCAAGAACATTATGTGAAACATACTTTTATTTTCACCCCATAAAGAGAATCACAGTTTAAAGTAAACATGCCTGAGTTTATTTGGATTAAATTATAGTGTTGGGATTTAAACTTAGATCAGGTCTAGCTACATTTTAGAAGTACTGCACTGAGAAACAGAAGCAATCATGGGAACCACAGAATAGTTACAGAGGAAAAGACTTGATAAATAGCTTGGCGGTTGTGTGGACTATGCAAGCACTGTCCGTGCTGTGTAATGTAAGTTACCATAGAGGAGTAGGTATTGGCTAGTAAATTATTGTTTCTTAAGGAAAATTCTAGCCTGTTGCCTATTTTTATAAAACAATTTTTATTGCAATGTAGCCACATTTACCCCAAGTATTGTCTATGGCTGCATTTTTGCCGCGAGGGTAGATTAGTAATTGTAGCAGAGACTGTGTGGACCACAAAGACTAAAAAGGTTGTCATCTGTCCCTTTACACAAAATCCTGGGCTACATTTAGTATAAATCATTATTTTTTCATGTCATTGAAGACTTCGAAAAAGCCATTTCAGTTTTTTAATAAGATGAAATGCTGAAGCATATCTTTCTAAACTATCAATGATGAAAAATATTAATCATTCATAACTAGTAAATGACATTTTCCAATCTTAGTATAGAAAATAATGCTGCCAAATTGTTGTCAACTAAAGAGTTAAATGAAGATGAATTTAGAATTCAGGAAATATATATTACACAAATAATAGAGAAATTTTCTTCTACAACATTTTCTAGAATTTTGTATTTGTTTGTTGTATATATTTCCCATTAAGATTGAAATTTCACTCTATGTCAGCACATCTGTTGCTCTTAACACTATTTACAGTAACTGAAGGTCATTATATATATATACTATCTTTAACAAAAGAAAAATTACATTCTTGTAGAAGCCATGAAAATTAAGGGTCAGAGGATGGCATATTTGACAATGCAAGTTTCAGAGAACAAAAATAAAATCTTCATTTAATTAAACTTACATTAAAAATAATTGCATAAAGATGTAAATTAACCTAGAAATTTAAAGTTGTTTTCCAGAAGCACAGATTTAGATATGTGGTGAATAAAATTTTGATTTTAGAGAAAAAATAGGGAAATATGGCCAGATAATTGCATTGCCTTTCTATTTGGCTTTGAGTATTAGAAACTTAATAACCTATATTATCTTTCAAAACCATTGAATGGCTAAGGTTTCAACTCAATATTAAAATCTTTCAGAAGTCTAATTCAGAAGTACCAAAAATCATTGATTTAGGAGAAATTCAAGGATATTGTGTTGCCTCCATTGCTGCCTGCATGTTCACTTAGGTAAAAGCCAACCAAAATGAGTCAATTAAGGCATATGAGACGTAATCAGATTTCATGTTATTGTGGAGAGGGGATTGTAAAGGGTGATTTCACTCTTAAAGAAAGAAAAAAAAGAGGAAAATTTTTAAAGAATATTTATGTTTTTAAAAGCCAGTGATTTTTTAAAAGCCAGTGTCACCAAAGACTCCCACAATGTAGAATAATAGCATCATATGTTTGAAAGAAAATGGAATAATTTATATGATGTGCTAGTGTGTAATCTTGTTTTCTGTGTAGAACTATTCCAATTTTTAACTGTCTCTGCTCTAGAGTCACTAGGCATGGTTTTCATCCTCTCTGTAGTTATCTGAGAAATTATTTCTGATTGATTTTTTTCTACAGTCTCATTCCTTTGCTTTGTTGTTACTGTTTCAGAGAGGTCAGATTGGGGGCTTTTGGACGGTTCCACTTCATTGTCCTTTGGTTTTACCTTTGGTGAACTGGAGGTCTGAGATTTTATCTTGTTTAAGTGCCTTCTCATTTTCTTTTTCTTTTTTTAAACTTTAATTCCTGGATTGATGCTTGTAAATTGCCCATGGTGAATTGCTTTTTTGCTACTATTCTGAACCCTCAGGAAATGACTATTTCTCAGAGGTGTCTTCCATGTATTGCTGGTTTTAGGGCAATGAGTTTAGAGGAAGATCCTGCCTCTTTAATTTGTTGGGGATGAGAAGTTCTTGCTGCTCTGCCCAGTCCATTTCTTTGGCATTGGTTCACAGTATTTTCTGACACTTTGGAAATCTCAGAAATTGTTATTTTTGGAATACCAGGAAGAATAGCTGGTAAGAACAATTGTTATGGACTGAGTACTGGTGGTCAACTTATCACCAGCTGGATTATATCAGCGTGGCGCTGAGAGGAGATGTTGCACCTGGGGAAGGCTGCCAGAATAAATGGAGATGTGAAGAAGGAGAAGAAAAGGGGCATGAGGGCGATGAGGCATTAGTGCATTGAGGCATTGTGAAGTCTCCTGCGTGTTGCTGTTTGAGCCATTGGTTCTCCTGGAGAAGCTCTGGTCCTCACATCAAGCATTGCTTCCTGGCTCCAGAGAAGAAGATGTGTGCTGCTTGGTCTCCAGGATGAACTCATCACACTGGCTTCCTGGCATGTGCTTGGTTGTGATTGTCGTTGGAGGAGCTCGGGGCGTCCGTGTCGCTGAGGCCTCTGTGTTGGGGCCTCTGGGTCTTTATCTGGGCTCATGTGGGACAATGCTGTGGGATTTAGGCCCTTGACTAAATATTCTATGTCTTTGGTGTTGTGAATATATTTCCTGCACTTTCTTTTGTTAACTATGAGTGACCATCATAAAAATAATATTATAAACTTCATGTTCTGATTCTGATTGTTCTCTGTACAACCCCTGACTACAACAACAATTAAGTCACTTAAGCTAAAGTAGTGCAGTTTACAATAACCATAAAAATCAAACACAGCGAAGAAAATGACGAACTGAGATACCTTTTATTTACAACCTTTAACTGTATGAACTAGATTATAAAACAATATCTAAAACAAACAAGAAGATTGTATGCAGTAAATAAATTTTCAATAGGTCCAACTTACTATCAGGAAAAAAAATTGAAAAGGGGACAGGGAAAAATAGAGAAGTAGAAGAGGAAGAGATTAAAGCAATGCCAGAAGACACAGGGCTGTCACATAAAATTTGGGAAACTATTGCAGAAAACAGGAGGGAAAGAGAAGGAAGAAATGAGAGGAAGAACAGAACAGAATAATAACCAAAAATAAGCTAAAATCATGAATCATGTTCACACTCATATAAAAACAGTATCAAACAATGAAAGCGAAAAAGGAAAACAAAACACAAAAAATAAAAGAAGAAAAGAGAAAGAAAAAAAGCAAAAAAGCCCATTTCTGGGTTTGTCTCTGCTGACACTGGCAGACACTGTGTGGAGACAAAGCCCGGATTTCTGTTGATTTAGCCCAACAAGCCAGCAGGAGCTTCGTAGTGGACAGTCTCAGTGAACCTGCACGTTTATTGCCCCTGAAGTGCAGGTTGGATTGTGGCCCCGAGGCTGGGACCGTTCAGCCTGTCGCCATCAGCTCACCTACACCTGGAGGTCACTCTCAGACAGCGGATTTTCTGCATTCTGAGCTCAGCTGACCCCTCTTCAAGATGGTACTCGCCCCGCTGCTCCCTCCCTCAGATGAACAAGACCTCAGCACTCACCCCAGCTAGTTCAGTGCTTCACACCAACTGCTCCCGTCCACCGTGTTTCCCCACGGAGGTCTCGGGGTTGCCGGTGGTCACAGTGTGTCTTCAGGTTTGAACTGCTGTTTCATGAAGTAGATACCAACACAAGGAGAAGACTCTGTCTGATTCCTCCTTCCTCTTCCTTGAACTTTCTTTCTTTCTTCTCTCCATAGACTTCAGTTCTCACTTCAGATCCTTCCTGGGTTCAGGGGTCAACTTCTCTTTTTCTTGTCATGTTGCTGTATTCCAGGGTCTGGACAGCAACGCTCAGGGAGGCTCTTTCTTTGCTTCTTACCAGTCCACCATTTTTATATCCCAATTTTTATGAGGCAAAAACTTTTTATTCTTTTCTAAACAATAGTTTTGTTTGTAATTTGAAAACAGTGCTAACTTCATGCAAATTAATTCACAACATCAGAAAGTTTAAAACATACTTTTTCCTGAGTATATAGCTCAGCAGTACAGCACCTGCCTGGTAAGCACAAGGTCATGAGTTTGATTCCTCGTACAAAAAAATAAAGAATAAAAATAAATAAATAACATGTATACATTTCCTAAAGTACTCTTTTTATGTAGTAGCCCCTGGTATGTACTCTAGAGTGTTATTAAATTGTCTATACAGTAAGGGAAGGCCCTCATCCTCTAGGTAAAATGAATATTAAAGTAAAATATATACATGTACGATGTAGAGAAATTGTGGATTATTTAAAAATGCTAAACAACATGCCAATTTGTGTTAGGTGTTATGGATGTTATAAATGACATACATTAAAAGTCACTGGTTTTAGATAAAGAAAACAGATAGCTTTTTTATAATTGTTCAGATTTTTCCCTTTATAAGATGGTTAGCAGTCCGTTATAAATTTTTATTAAAGCCTAAAATTAAGAGAAAAAAAATGAGAAAATCACTACATGATGCACATTAATTTTAAGGCATGTAATTCTGAACCAGTTGACCTCAGTTTGTTAACCCTATTAAATGATTCATAACATAAATCATAATCCTTAGTATTTGATTTGGGGAAAATTACTTTTGAAATCCTTGATTTACTTTTTGTATATAATCCTTGTAAGTATTTTTATAAACATATAACATCCATACCATCCTATATTCATTTGTCTTAAAGTATTTACCATACTATGAAAATTCATGTCTTCATAAGGGTTTCATACCATTAATATTCCAACACCTTTACTTACTCTAACTCACACCAGCCATCAAATTCTGAGCTACGCTATCAGATACCAGCATAGTATTATCCTTTCTAATTTGTACTATTTTCATTAGATAATGGGGTAGGACACATAATCTACTTTCTAATGAAAAAACAAGAAGAATTGGTATTTTAAGTAAATTCCTTTGAATATAATTAGTACATTTTCTTGGCCCAACACTTCTTTAGTGCATTTTACTGCCAGATTATGTTAACAATATGCAGAATTAATGAGATTGTTATGAAAATTAAGACATTACACATATAAAATGCAGAGATTAAAATGCATCAAGTACAGTGTTAATATTTTCTGTTACCATTATGCATTAGTTTTTACTGACTTCAGTGATACCTTCAGAACAACAGCATCATTTGTAGTTTATCACAGGAACAAGTGAATTCGTGAGGAAAAAGTACAAACCAACACATATCTTCCACTAACACAGGACATTTGTGAGACATTGTTTAATTTTTAAGCAAACTGATTTTTATTCTGGAGAAAGCATAAAGTGAGCCTCATTATAGGAACTGACAATGCCTGGTATTGTACTGAACTTTGGGTATTTCTGTATTCCAGATGGAAGTGAATGGCTTAGGAAAAACAAAGTTCAGTACATTTGTCAAAAGATTGACAAAACTGCACACTTCAAGATAATATCCAGAATAATTACTTTGGAAACTTTCTAACATTCTTGTTCTTTTTTCATTTAAATCTATTTTCAGACATTTCATTCTGTGGTACCCCACCTGTTCTCCACTTCAGTATTCCTTGAATACTTCCTACCATGAATATTTGACATTATGAAGATATTCTCATTGGCTTTCTCTTGTGCATACCTTTTTGTTTAATGTTAATCTCATAGTTCACTTTGTAGATACTCAAACTTAATAGTGCAAAGTTACAAATTATTCAAATCTGATACATATTTTCCAAGTACTTTTTTACTTCTATTCTTTGATGTCTTTGACTCTATCATTAACATGCTGTGTATTTCATATATTGTTGTACTTGTTATATACTTTTTTTCTGTAGAATTTAATATCTATAATTTCAGGAATGTTTGTCTTTTATTTTCACCTTCAGGCCTTTGGTCTTGAAGAACTCTTAGCATGTAGTATATTTTAATCTTGTTGATAATGATTAAATAAAAGAACATTACCATATTTTTGGCCACTAACTTCTTAAACTTCTTAGATCTATTATCTACTGTTGAAAGCATTGTATACCTTTTTGTTTTTTAAGATAATGTACCATTTGATTCTGTTTTGCTTATTACTTTTACTTCTAATGCCTTATAAAAACTTCTGTCCCTTTGATACTATTTTATGGATAAAGACTATAACCAAAACAATATTTCTTTAAGTATTTTATCACCCTTAATAACTATATTTATACTATTATTCTTAAAGTAAGTGAAACACTGATTATTTTAAACTTACATCCCTATTCCCTCTTTGGGTCTCCAAACACATGTAATTCTCTTCCTACATGATAACGGCACTTATATCTTTTCTGAATGTCTAACAATTTGCATAAGCATGACAGAAATTTTATTTCCTTTTTTCTAATGCCTTGCTTATCAGGCATTTTTCAGTAGTAAATGATATCACCACTCACCTAGTGGCAAAGTCCAGGACTATGGATTCTTCACTATTTACTCATTCTGTATGACCCACTGTATCCATCATCAGAGGTCAAGTGTGGTAGGTGATCATAAAATTAAATGATAAGCCCTGACTTTTACAATAAAAATCACTCAAATGTGTTCATTTTTTCACATTTTTGCTATGATTTCATGAGTGTACATTGTCATTTTTAATCTTGAATCATTGTCATTGCTGTGAATTTTTTGACCTTTCCTCACTTGGAGGCTAAAAAGTGAAAATAGATTATGCAATCCCCATGTGCCCTCCATGTTTAAATAGTTTTAAAATGAATTTGAAAAATAATCCATATTATTTACAAAGATTTTAAAAAATGTGCTGGGTGATCTGTTCTTGCAGCACTATTCCATGTCATCACACCATGTACACTTCTACTACACTTCTCACTTCTAATGCACTAGAGAATTCCTGAAGTCATAAACTGTTGTGTTTGTCCCTGTCTCTTTGTCTCTCTCTCTCTCTCTCTCTCTCTCTCTCTCTCTCTCTCTCTGTTCTGTGGACATGAAACTGTGTTTCCTGTAGATCTATACTAATTTTCACTGCACTCTTGAGTCTCTTTATATAAATCCAAGGATAAATACATCTTTCCTGAGCATGAGTCCATGACTAACCTATTGTTCTTTCCAGGGAATAATATGCTTACATTTTTGCACATAAAATTTAAATTCTTTTACTTCACTGCTTGGAAGTAATTGGATGTTGTGAGGGGCTGCAAAGAGAACAAACGCACACATTACACACAATTTATGATAGTATTTTGTGATGGTCACCCAGAATTAAATACAAGAATATGCAGGGAATCTGTCCAAAACACTAAAGACCTAGAAAACCCAGCTGATGTTCTGGGTCCCATAACAATGTCCTACGTGAGTCCAGCTAAAGACCTAAAGTCCACATCAACCCCTGTCACAAGTGAATTGGAGGCATAGAGCCCATGACAATGACTCATGAAGTATGTTTTATTGATCTGTGTTGAGAAAGCCCAAAGATCAATTGTGGAAGCTAGGAAGTCTATTTCCGCAGGGTAATGGATCTGTGCAAGCAGGTTGGGGATTCTACACTGTAGCCAAGAAATAACACTCAAAATAAGAACAAGGCATCCTCTGAAAAGTACCACAGCCATCCTCAGCAACAACGAGGTCCTGGGATCCACTGATGTTGAAAAAGTCAAGTGCATATCAGGAAGCCAGCATGACAAACCTCCTAGACGTTAAACAGCACACATCTTCCCTTCTGGAGCCAGGAAGCGAACGAAGCTCAGTGTAAGGACCGAGCCCCACCCCCCAAAGTGAACCACACTCATTCTCAGTGACCAGGTCTGAGCTCCTCCAAGGATAATGGTTGAATTCATATCAGGGAAGAAACTCTACAAGCTCCTGCAGGAGAACCATTAGCTCCAAGCTACAACACTTAGGAGAACCCACAATACCATACTCTTTCTCTCCACGTCTTTTATGCCAGCAACTTTCCAAAGGTGGACCATATACACCTATTACCATTCTGATTTGTGTTAAATTGACCACCAGTTTTTCATCTATAATGACAATGCTATGGTTTATGCTTGGATGGCCCCCAACCTGCATACAGTCATGGAGGCAGCTGAATCTAGCATTTGTGATTAGTTTGTTGCATAGTTCTGGGATTGGCAGTGTGAGTGCTGCCCCCAACCAGGGGTTCCTAGCCAGCATACAATATAAGGGAGGGAAAGAAGTTTGTTTGCCCCCTTTTTGCCCATTTTGCTCTTGTCACTTGCAGCCACTACTAATGGTTGACCCTTAGCCATGCCACCCTGCATTGCATTCAGCTGAGTATGGAATGAAACTTCCATGACCTATAACCTATATAAATATTTCCATCCTTCATTTTGGGAATCAGGTATTTTGTCTCAGCAATGAGAAAAAGAATAACAAAGAGAGGCCTATTGTCATTTCCATTTTGGCTAGAATGTACCTTTTCCATTCATATAGGTATTCTAGCAATAACTATACAATAGATTTGCTATAAATTAAAGGTTATTAAGTAATTTTCTAATAAAATAGGAAAGATATTTCTCATAATAGTTACTCTAATACTTGTCTTATAATAAGATTGATTTCAATGCAGCTTAATACATAGACTTTGCATAGATAATTTTTATTCTGAAAGAACTAACAGTTCTACAGAGAAGCCCCTTTTAGCTATATTTCATATAGTAAAACTAAAAATTACACAGAAATAGTTAATGATATGCAAAAAATGGTCCTTAAGTGAAAATTGTCCAGATGTTGTATGTGTACAAAGGTTTGTATAGTGGCGTGTAGTTATAGGCTTAAATTTCAAACCTTCATCTTGCAGCAGTCAATATGATTGAAAGAAAGTTTGTCTTTCATTCCACCTCACAAATTTATTCTTCCTTTTTCATGTTTAGAACAAAACAAGTACTCATAGCTTGTTTTCATTACTATATAAACATTGTTTTATAATATATTTTAAAATGTGTAATCATCACTTTGAAAATCATTCCATGGCAAAATGTTACATACTGTGTACATCAAAGTTCTGCCATAACCTGATTATTCAGCATGTTGGCTGAAACTGAAATGGTAGTTAATCAAATGTTCTGGTTGAATTAAAGTTTATTCATGTTGATGTAAATGGTTCAGTTATCCACTGTTCTTAAGCTTTAAAATAAATGCAGCTACTTGGAGAAAAGAAAATCAACATTTTTGTATATTTCTGGAGTACTTATTATACAAGTTTCTCCCACTTCTTCACATACAGAACTATACGACAAAAAGTTCATAGAGTCTAAATGTTTGATATGTCTTTATAAAAGTAATATGATTTTCTTTCTAAGAATCAATATAATCAGAACCATATTTTTAGTGAAAACCTGTATTGTAGTATATACAGAAATTTCTCTAACAGTAGTTCAATGAGAAAAAGTTGGGATTTGAAGATACTTGGTTCATTCCTACACTTATTGAAGAATCATACTCTGAAATGAACTTGATAGTTAATTATTACATTTGTCTTTAAATTTTTCAATGCATATGCATGTTACTATTGTAAGAGAGTAAAATGTAACTTTATTTGGAATTGTATTTTTCTAGACAGAATTTCTCATAAATTATCACATACAATCTATAACTAGCTTTCAGAATATTTCAGAAACATAAATATAATTTATTACATTTTGAGTATTAGAAAGTTTGTTACTCAATATTTTACCTCTCATTCTTTGGTAGAACTTAGACTTAATCCTATTGTACCTTTTCAAAATATGACTGAATAAATCAAATATTTTAGTGAACACATTAATATTTTAAACAATTATAATAACATTGGTATTATACTCTTAGTTACTATATTTTATCATTTGATATTATTAATAGTTTTTCTTATTTTGCTAACAGGTATCTAGGAAAGAAATTTGAAGGTTTTGGACATGGATATCATAAAAAGAAAGATGATATTATATTGTTTTTCTCTCCAATATTTAATATATAAAAGAATGTGAAAATGGAAGAAATTGGAAAGTACAATTATTAATGGAAAACACATTTTAACAAGTGTTCATAGTGACTAATGAAGCAAGAAAATGAGATATAACATAAAATAGATGTCAGAGAGAGTGAGGTACAAAATTAAACCAAGAGTCTTGATATTCCAACATTTGAATTTTCACCTTAATATATGTGGAAAAGTCACTTGTAACAGCCTCTTAATCAGCGAAGTATCTCGTTTCTACATCTAAATAAGGATGCCATAATTAGGTTCTATTTTAATATGCTCAGTCATAAGAACAGAGACCCTCAGATGAACAATTTACTAGTGGCACACAACAATGTATTCCACAAACACATCTCTTAGTTTTCTATTGTAATTTTTTACTTTAGCATAATAGTAGCTGACTGTGACTTTTAGTGCTTTTGCCTGAAAGACACAAAAGCATTTTTGTGTTTATTCACTTGGTAGGATGAAAAACAAGGTGCATGCAAGCATGAAAAAGTGTCAAACCAGAATTTTCACCTCATTATGCTCTATTAGATTTGGCATATGTTCACCTGAGCATCACAGAGGCTGTAATACACTTATGCAAGTCTACATTTTTTATTTTTAAAAAACAAAACAGTAAAAAGGGTAGAAATAATACAAAATGTTTTTAAAAAACAGTAAAAAATAAACACTAGCTAATATATTACATATGGTTATTTTAGAAGTACTTGTTTAAGTTACAAAATCTTAAAATAAAAATGAAGAGAATGTCAGACAATGACAGCACAAACAATTCATTTCAATGAACTAACAGAGAATTGATAGTATGGTTATCTATCTGCACACATACACATGTCTTATGAATATACCTATAAGTTATTCTTTCTTTTTGAGCACTTCCTTCCCCTTTCATCATTATAATATATACTGTACATTTTGAATCTTATTACTTTTTGAACTTTTCATTATTATTGTTGTTTACACTAGGGAACAATATTTATAAATGTTATTTATAAATGATTTATTTTACTTATGAATATAGTCTCAAGATGCCTCCTTTTACCTATAAAAGCCTCAAAATTACCCTTTTTTATAGCTTAGTAATATGTCATTCTATAAAATAACACATCTTTTTATCCACTCTGTGGTGATGAGCTTTTCAGTTGTTTCCAAGATTTAGCTATTACAAATTTTGCTGCTATAAACATGGGGCACATCTACTGCTGTAACATGACCTTTTCAATTTTTCTGGAAAAATATTAACAAGTAGAATAGCTGGATCAAATGGGACTTCCAATCCTAGCTTTTTGAGAACTCTCCATACTGATTTTCACAGTGGCTGCAGCAGTCTACACTCCAACCAACATTGGAGCAACGTTCTTTTTCTCTATAGACCCACCAACATTTGTTTGGTTGATACCTTGATGGCAGCCATTCTGTCTGGAGTGAGATGGAATCTCAGTGCTGTTTTAATTTGTATTTCTCGAATGACCAGTGATGGTGAGCATTTCTTCATGTATTTATTTGCGATTTGTATATCTTCATTTAGGATACATGCATTCGTCTCAGCTACCCATTCTTGGAGTGGGTCTTAGAATTAGGGGAGCTCGATGATTTTTAGTTCTTTATATGTTCTGGATATAAGTCCTTTGAGGGAATAATGGCTAAAATTTTTTTTCATTCTGTGTGTTTTCTTTTCACTTTGTTAGTAATTCCTTTTGCAGTGCAAAAACTTTTTAATAAGATGAGATCCAAGTTGTGGGTTCTTTAAAGTACTTCCCATACAGTTTGCATTTTGTTCTCTTTGCTTACCTGTATGTCTTCACGATTTTGTCCTACCTTGTTTTCCAATAGATTTAGTGTTTCTATTTAATGGGTCACTTTAAGTCTTCAGAATGTGGAATACCAGTTTTTACAGCAGCATTTACTAAGGAGGTTGTCTTTCTTCCAGTGAACCTATTTAGCCCCTTTGTCAAATATCAGGTGGCTGAGTGTCTTTGTACTTATACTTGCATCATCTAATCTGTTCCATTGATCCTCAGGTCTGTTTCTATGCCAGCACCATGCTGATGTTATCACTGTAGCTTTGTAGTATAATTTCAACTCAGGAATTGAGATGTTTCCTACCTTGATTTTGTTGCCTAGAATTGTATTTGCTATTCTAGGTTTTTTCTGTTTCCAAGTGAATTTTAGGGAAGATTTTTCTAGATCTATAAGGTATGCTAATGGTATTTTGATCAAGATTACATTAAATCTGTAAAACAGTTTATGAGTATGGCTATTTTCACAATGTTGGTTTTCCCTAACCAAGAGGAAGGGATGTCTTTCAATTTTCTAATATTCTTTTCAATCTTCTTTTTTAAGAGCAGTATAATTTTAAGCATGCAGGTCTTTTAAATCCTTTGTTAGGTTGATTCCTAAGTAATTCATTTTTTTAGATGCTATTGTGAAAGATGTTATTTCCATAATATCTCCCTCAGTGAGTTTGTTATTTGTGTAGAGGAATGTTACTGATATTGGAGTGTTGACTTGTATTCAGCTACACTACTGAATATGCCTATTAACTCTTGTAGTCTGATGGAATCTCTAGGTTTTTCTATGTAGAATATCATGTCATTTGAAAATAGTGATAATTTGACTTCTGCATTTCCAATCTTTATTGCTTTTATTTCTCTCACTTGTCTAATTGCTCTGGCTGTTTTCAGAAATATATTGAATAGGAGTGGTGACAGTGGACATCCTTGTCTTGTTCCTGATGTTAGAGTGAAAGCTTTCAGTCTTTGTCTATTTAGTATAATATTGACTGTTGGTTTATCATAGATGGCCTTTATCAGATACAGGTAGATACCATCTATTACAAGTTTCTGTAGGATTTTCATCATGAACTAGTGTTGAGTTTATCAAAAGATTTTTCTGCATCTATTGAGATGATCATGTGTTTTTTTGTCTTTGGCTTTGTTGATGTAGTGTATTACATTTAGTGAACTGTGTATGTTAAACCATCCCTGCATTCTTGCAGAAACTCCACTTGGTCATAATTTATAATCTTCTTGATGATTTGCTGCATTCTACTTTATCTGGTTTTGTTATCAGAGTAATACTTTCCTCCGGGAGTAAGGTAAGGAAGATTGCTACCCTTTCAATTTCATTGAAGAGTTTGTGGAGTATTGGCTTTAAATCTTCTCTAAATTTCTTGCAGAATTGAGCTGTGGATCCACCAGTACCTGGGCTTCTCTTTGGTGTTAAGTGTTTTCTCATATTTTCCATTTCAGTAGCTGATACTGGGTTATACAAAATTGTTATATCTTCTTGAGTCAGCTGTGGTAATTCATACAATTCTAGAAATCTATCCATTTCCTCTGTATTTTCCAATCAATGTGAGTAAAGATATTCAAAGCAGGTATTCGTGATATGAATTTCCATGGAATCTGTAGGAATTACTCTATTTTCATTGTTTAATGCAAGATTTGAGTTTTTCTTTGTTTTTCTTGATAAGGTTGGCTAGAGGTTTATCAATTTTGTATATTCTTTCAAAAAACGAGGTCTTTGATTCATTAGTACGTTGTATTGTTTCCTTGGTCTCAGTTGCATTATTTTCTGTTCTGATCATTATAATTTCCTCTCTCCTATGAGCTTTTGTTTGACTTGCTCTTCATCTAGAAACTTGAGGTGTAGCATTAAATTCTTTGTGCTCATCCTGTTTTGTTGATGTGAAAATTTATTGCTACTTATTTCCCTTTTAGGACCACTTTCATTGTATCCCACATATTTTGCTATGTTGTATCTGCATTTTCATTGAATTTGTAGGTTTTGCTTAATTTTTTCTTTAATTTCACCTGTAACCCATTGATTGTTCAAGAGGTTGTTGTTCAATTTCCATGAACTTATGTATGTTTTGCAATTTCTTTTGCCATTAATTTCCAATTTAAGTGCACTACAGTCAGATAATATGCATGGGATAATTTCAGGCCCTTTACATTTATTTAATAATGTTCTATGGGCAAATATATGGTCTATTTTGGAGAATGTTCCATGCACAGCTAAGAAGAATGTTCATTCTAAAGTGGTTGGATGGAACACTGTAGGTGTCTAATAAATGTATTGCAAACTTTTTATCTAGTTGACCTATCTTTTTGTGACAATGGGTATTACAGTCCTCTATTACAATTGTGTTGTTGCTTATTTGGTTTTCACATCATTAGTATTTGTCATGTACAGTTGGTGATCCTTTATTTGATACATATATGTTTATGATTGTTAGCTCTTCCTCTTGAATTATTCCCCTGACACATATATAATGACCTTTATCTCTTTTGATTATTTTTGGTTTGAAGTTCTCATTGTCTGCAAATATAGTTGCTACCCATGCTTTTTCTTGTGTTTTGTTATATAGAATATTGTTTCATCCTTTGACTTTTATTCCATGAGTTTCCTTTTGAGTCAGTTGTGTTTCTTGTATACAGCATATTGTTGAATCTAATTTGATACATTCTGTCAACCTATATCTTTCAATATGCAAATTGAAGCAATTTACACTGATGAATATAACTGGTATGCACTGTATATTGTTTCTCTGCATCATATTGGAGCTGTTGAATTGTCATTTCATAATGCCTTGTTATTTTTAAAGTTCTTTGCTTTCATGATTGCTGGCTGTGATCCTGTCCTCAAGGTCCAAAATTCTGTTCTCAGCTTCATTAATACTGTTTTGTCATGTTTCAATAGAGATTTTTTATTTCTTGAATATATCTTTGAATTTTCTTCATTCTATTTCTTTTCCATATTGTTCATTCAAGACATTATGGATAAAGAACTGGTGGTCAACTTAACTCCAGCTGAATTAAATCAGCAGGGTGCTGAGTGTAAATGTTGTACCTGAGGAAAGTTACCAACAGAGAGGGGGGTTATTGCTGTATTGTTGCTTGGTCATGTGACTTAAGAGCCTTGGAAATTAATTTGGAAGGTTTTTGAGAGACTGGCCAAAAGACAGCCCCTGTGTGCTGTGTACTACTTTGGAGACTCTGCTCAGACCCTGGACAATCAGAGCACTGATAGAAATGCTGCCAGTTAAGAAGAAGCTCGGGAGGCTTCTGTTGAGAGGGACTGGAATGACTGCTGGAGTCCAGGTAGTATATCGTGCTTTGACTGAAAGCTGATCTTCATTTTGCTTGTATTTAGAGATATTACCTGGGTGGCAGAAAACTTTTAGTGCAGTCTACTGTTGGGATAATAGCACAGTAACTTTAGAGAACTTTTGACCAGATCTATGTTGAAAATTTAGAACAAAGAGCCAGTAGAGTAATTTAAAACACTTGGCCAAGAAGAAGGCTCTGGTGGAACTATGGGTTGCAAAGATGAAACAGACAACATGGTTGTTTATAATAACAGGACAATGGAAATATCAAGAGTGCCTTTGAATTGAAGGAGATCCTTGCCATGCCACATTAAAAGTTAAAGGGAAGCAAGGACTGTGACTGTAATTGTTTTTTTAGTGTGATTTTAATGTTTCTATATCTTTGTAACCAGGTTAATTTATCAAAATACTGTGGTTTAATGTTGAACTTTGGTCATCCTTTAAATGTTTTGCTTTTGGTGCAGGAATTAAGTGTAAAGAGAATTATATATATGTAATTGTTGTATTAATGTAAGTCTGAATAGATCAAGATGTGATAGCTCTCATAAATCTGCCACTAAGGACTATAATTTAAGGAAATGCATGTGGTTATTAAATTGACCAGGGGTGGATTGTTATGGATTAAGAACTGGTGGTCAACTTAAAACCAGCTGAATTAAGTCAGCAAGGCACTGAGCATAGATGTTTTACCTGAAGAAAGTTGCCAGTATAAATAGAGATGTGGAGAAGGAGAAGGGTGTTGAGGCATTATGGGTTCTCCTACATGTTGATGTTTGAGCCATTAGGTTCTCCTGGAGAAGCTCTGGTCCTCACATCAAGCATTGCTTCCTGGCTCTGGTGGGGAAGACATGTGCTGCTTGGTCTATAGGATGAACTCGTCACATTGGCTTCCTGGCATGTGCTCGACTGTGCTTGTCGTCGGAGGAGCTCGGGCCTCCGTGTCGCTGAGGATGGCTGTGGTGCTTTTCAGGACAGCCCTAGTCTTGTCATGAGTGTGACTTCTTGTCTTCAGTGTAGAACCCTCAACCTACCAGCACAGCTCCTTCACCCTGCTGGCACAGATTTTCTAGCTTCCACTGCTGACCTTTGGACCTTCCCAGCACAGATCCACAAAAGAATATGTTGTGAGTCCTTCTAGTGGGCTCTAGACCTCCAGCTGGACTCATGGGAAACATTGTCATGAGCTCTGGGTCTTTATCTGGACTCATGTAGGACATTGCTATGGGATTCAGCCTCTTGACTTTAGTGTTATGAACAGATTTCCTGCATTTTCTTGTTTTAACTCTGGATTCCCACCATAAACATAACATTATAATCTCCATGTCCTGATTTTAATTGTTCTCTGCACAACCCCTGACTACAACACAAGGTTCCCATCATTTTCTCATGGTCGTGACCTATTTTTATCTATGTCTTCTCTAGCTATGTTGAGCAACTCTTTTATTAAACTTGTCTTTTATTTCTTTGTGTGAGAGATCATTTCTAGTCTGATTTCCTCTGTAGGCTCATGGATTTATTTCTTTTTGTAATTTTATTTGAAAAACAAAACAAAACAGAAAAAAGGTAGCAACAATGCAGATTTCCAAGGAAAAAAAGAAAAGAACAAAAGAACACTAAGAAATCATTACTTGATACTGTACATACTGTCATCTAGGAAATAGTTTTTCAAGTTACAAAATTAAAACATACAAATTGTACATTCAAACAATGACTGTTAGCAGTTCTGCTCTACGATCTAACAAAAACAGTAATATGGTCATTCATCTTACACACTTAACCATACATGCAATTATATCATTTAGAGCACTTTCTTTTCCTTTTTTACAATAGCAATTACACATTTTGGTTTATATTACTCCTTTTTTTCTTATTACTTTTTACACTGGAGACACAATGCAATATTTATAAATATGATTCTTATTTATTTCACTAATGAGTATAGTCTCAAGTTGTCTCCATTTCCCTATGAAGGCCTCAAGATCATCCTTCAGAGCTGAGTAATACTCCATTGTATAAAAATACCACATCTTTTTCATCCACTCTGCAGTTGATGGGCATCTTGGTTGTTTCCAAGATTTAGCTCTTACAAATTGTGCTGCTATGAACATGGCTGCACATATATCATTGTGAAATGATCTTTTCAGTTTCTCTGGGAAAATACCCAGGAGGGGAATAGCTGGGTTGAATGGAGCTTCCAGTCCTAGTCTTCTGAGAATTCTCAATATTGATTTCCATAGTGGCTGCACCAGTCTACACTCCCACCAACAGTGGAGCAGTGTTCCTTTTTCCCCACAGCCTAGCCATCATTTCTTATCAATTGATTCCTTAACGGCAGCTATTCTTTCAGGAGTGAGATGAAATCTCAATGTTGTTTTAATTTGCATTTCTTGAATGACCAGTGATGGTGAACATTTCTTCATGTATTTATTTGCCATTTGTATATCTCCATCTGAGAACTGTGTGTTCATCTCAGATGCCCTTTTTTGGAGAGGGTCTTTGAATTTGGCCGGCTTGATGTTTCTCAATCCTTTATATGTTCTTCATATAAGTCTTTTGTCTGAGGGGTTGCTGGATAAAATTCTTTCCCATTCTGTGGGTTTTCTTTTCACACTGTTTGTGATTTCTTTTAAAGTGCAGAAACTTTTCACTAATTTGAAATCTCAGTTGATGATTCTCTGAAGCGTTTCCTGTGCAGTCTGTATTTTGTTCATGAATTCTCTGCCTAGCCCTATGTCTCTAAGACTTCTACAAACCTTATCTTACAGTAGACTTAGTATTTCTGTTATAATGTTTAGATTTTGATCCATTTAGAGTTTCGTTTTGTGCATGGTGATAGGCATGGATCTAGTTTCGGTCTTCTGCATGTGGAGAGCCAATTTTTCCAACACCATTTATGAAAGAGGCTATCCTTCTTCCAGTGAACATGTTTAGCCCCTTTGTCAAATATCAGGTGGCTGAGTGTCTTTGTACTTATACTTGCATCTTCTAATCTGTTCCATTGTTCTGCTGGTCTGTTTCTTTGCCACTACCATGCTGATTTTATCACTGTGTCTTTGTCGTACAGTTTCAAGTCAGGACTTGAGATACCTCCTGCTTTTCCTTTATTGCCCAGAAGTGCCTTTGCTATTCTAGTTTCTTCTGTCTTCAAATGAATTTTAGGAGTATTTTCTCTAGATCTGTGAGGTATGTCAATGGTATTTTGATTGGGATTGCGTTAAATCTGTATAACAGCTTTGGGAGTATTGCCATTTTCACAATGTTGGTTCTTTCTAGTCAAGAGCATGGAACATCTTTCCATTTTCTAATACCCTCTTCAATCTCCTTTTTTAACGTAGTATAGTTTTCAGCATATAGTTCTTTTACATTCTTAGGTTGATTCCTAAGTATTTCATGATTTTAGATGTTATTGTGAAGGGCAATATTTCCATTACTTCTCTCTCAGTGAGTTTCTAGTTTGTGTACAGGAATGCTATTGATTTTTGAGCATTGACTTTGTAGCCAGCTACACTGCTGTATTTGTTTATTACCACTAGTAGTCATTTAATAGAGTTTTTGGGTCTTCTATTTAGAGTATCTAGTCATCTGCAAATAGTGATAATTTAACTTGTTCCTTTCCTATCTTTATTCCTTTTATTTCTGTCTTGTCTGATTGCCCTAGTATTTCCAAAACTATATTGAAAAGGAGTGGTGAAATGAACATCCTGTCTTGTTACTGATTTTAAAGTGAAAGATTTCAGTTTTTGTCCAGTTAGTATAATATTGGCTGTTGGTTTGTCATTGATGGCCTTTATAAGGTTGAGATATACACCATGTATTCCAAGTTTCTGAAGAGTTTTTATCAGAAACATGTGTTGGACTTTATCAAAAGCTTATTCTGCATCAATTGAGATGACCATGTTTTTTTGGGGGGGGGACTCTGTTGATATGCTATATCACATTTATTGATTTGCATATGTTAAACCATCCCTGCATTCCTGGAATGAACCCCACTTGGTAATGATGTACCCCAAATTGTTCTTGATGATTTGCTGCATTCTATTTGCCAGTATTTTATTGAGAATCTTTGCATCAACGTTCATTAGTGAGATTGGCCTATAGTTCTCTTTTTGGTTGGGTCTTTCTTTGTTTTTGGTATGAGAGTAATACTTGCCTCCAGGAATGAATTGGGGAGGATTGCTTTCTTTTCAATTTCATTGAAGAGTTTGTGGAGTATTGGCTTTAAATCTTTTCTAAATTTCTTGCAGAATTGAGCTGTGGATCCACCAGTACCTGGGTTTCTCTTTGGTGTTAAGTGTTTTCTCATAATTTCCATTTCAGTAGCTGATACTGTGTTATACAAAATTTGTTATAGCTTCTTGAGTCAGCTGTGGTAATTCATATGATTCTAGAAATCTGTCCATTTCTTCCGTGTTTTTCCACTCAATGTGAGTAGAGATTTTCAAAGCAGATATTCATGATCTTTTGAATTTCCATGGGATCTGTAGTAATCTTTTCAGTCTGTATTGCATGAATTTGGGATTTTTTTCTTTCTTTTTCCTTATAAGGTTAACTAGAGGTTTGTCAATGTTGTTTATTCTCTCAAAAAAACCCAGCTTTTTGATTCATTAATTCCTTGTATTGTTTTTTCAGTTTCAATTGCACCCATTTCTGCTGTAATCTTTACTATTTCCTCTCTTCTGTGAGCTTTGGGTTTAACTTGCTCTTCTTTTTCTAGTAGCTTGAGATGAAGCATTAGGTTGTTTATTTGAGCTCATTCTGTTTTCTTGATATGATAGTTTATTGCTATATATTTCCCTCTTAAGACTGCTTTCATTGCATCCCACAGATTACAATATGTTTTTTCCACATTTTCATTTAATTGTAGGTTTTGCTTTATTTTTTTCTTTAAAGGGTTGTTATTTAATTTCCATGTATGCATGCAGGTTTTGAATTTCTTTTTCCATTAATTTCAAATTTCAGTGCACTATGGTCAGATGTTATGCATGGGATAATTTCAATACCCTTTCATTTACTTAAGAATATTTTATGGGATAATATGTGGTCTATTTTGGAGAATGTCCCATGTGCAGCGGAGAAGAATGTGTATTCTGATGTGGGGTGGAACACTCTGTACACATCTACTAGGTCCAGTTGCTCACAGGTATCATTTATTTCTATCACTTCTTTACTGACTTTTTGACTGCTCTATCTATCTATTTGTGACAAGTGCTGTTAAGGTCTCCTGTAATAATTGTGTTCTTGCATATTTGGTTTTTCATGTCCATTAGTATCTGTCTTATTATAGTTGGGTGCTCCTGTGTTTGGTGTATATATATTTATAGTTGTTAGTTCTTCCTCTTGGATGTTTCCTCTTAGAAGTATGTAGTGACCTGCTTTGTCCCTTTTAATCATTTTAGGTTTGAAATTCACATTGTGTGAAAATAGGATAGTTTCCCCTGATTTTCAGGGGGTTCCTGTTGCATGGAATACTGTTTGCCATCTTTTGACTTTTAATGTATGAGCTTCCTTTAGGGTCAGATTCTTGTATACAGCATATTGTGGGATCCTGTTTCTTGATCCATTCTGTCAACCGATTTCTTTTGATAGTTGAATTGAGGCCATTTACATTTATGGATATCACTGATACATACTGGCTCAACTTTTCCATGTTATGTTCCAATTGTTTGCTTTCTGCTTTTCCCCCTTATTTAATTGCTTGTCTTACCTGGTCATTTCTTTCTGTTGTTCTGGGGATTGTGGTCATTTTTATCTCTGTCTAGTGTGTCTTTCAACACTCTTTCTCCGGTTGGTTTGGTGGACGTGAATTTCTTCGGTTGTTCTTTGTCATGGAAGTATCTTGTTTCTCCATTAAATTTGAATGAAAATTTTGCTGGGTACAGCAATCTGGGTTGAAAGTTGTTTTTTTTCAGGGCTTGAAATATCTCACTCCAAGCTCATCTTGACTTGAGGATTTGTGCTGAAAAGTCTGCTGTGATGCTAATGGGCTTTCCTCAATAGGTGACTTGTGTCTTTTCTCTAACAGCTTTTAGTATTCTGTTTTTATATTGTATGTCTGAGATCTTAATTATTATGTGTCTGGGTGTAGATTTGTGTTGGTTGTGACTGTTTGGCATTCCATATGCCTCACTTATCTGCATATCAGATTTTTTCCTCATGTTTGGGAAATTTTCTCCTATTATTTGTGTGTAAAACCATTTGTCATTTGTATTGACTCCAGCATCTTAACTAATGTCTCTTAATCTTATATTGTTGCTCTTGGCATCATCTTGAAGCTTCTGGATTGTCATTTCATGCTGCTTTGTTATTTTCAAAAGTTCTATCCTTTCATGATCACTAATTGTGATCTGTCCTCAAGGTCCAAAATCCTATCCTCAGCTTCATTTAAATGGTTTTGCATGCTTTGAATAGAATATTTTCTTTCTTGGATGTCTCTTTTAGTTTGCTTCATGAATTCTTGTTTTCTATATTGTTCATTCAAGGTTTCAATCAGTTTTCCATGCTCCTGTACTTTTTTCTCTATTTCTTGTTTAGCTGCACTCAGCAACTCCTTTACTAAGGTTGTTACTTCTATATTTATATGGGAGAGTACTTCTAATTTGATTTCCTCTATGGCCTTATGGAGTTTTTTTTTTTTTTTTATTTCATTCGCTATCTTTTCAGAGATTTCCAGTGTGTTACTTTTGGAGTCCTCTAATCCAATGTCTCCTGTACTTGCTGCTGATAGACTGGATATTTGAGTTTGCATTTTGCTTTTTCGCTTTGCCATTTTACCCTTTCGAGTTAGTGTTTGGTCCTTCAGACCCACTAATGTCAACTGTTGGTAGTGTATATCATGGTGTCCTACTGTAAGGTTTATGTTTTTCCCATTGCTGGGTCCAACAATCAATAGGAAGGCCATTCACCTGAATTCCTGATGTGGGGTCTGTTGGGTGAGTCCTATATTCTTCCTGGGATGACAAGCCTAGTAGTATTGATGTAGGTCAAGTTTTAGTTCCTGCTATTACTTTATCTTCAGGTTATTCCAGGTCATCAAATCACCCTGTCTATAGTGTTTGTGTTGGCTGAGGCCCTACTGTGTCCCTATTGTGTGCCTATGTGTTTCATAAGCCCTTTTGATTTTCTTCAAGTTGGGGGCATCCTTCTCAGCACACTCCTCACTCTGCCTGATGTTTTCTGTGTTTAGGAAGGGGTCACCCTCACTCTTGTCAGGTTTACCAAGGTCTTACAGGTAGTTGGAGAGAGCTTTACTACTGGCCCTATTTACCCACTGTATACCTCTATTTTAGTGGAATACTCAACATACTGACTGGAGCCACCTGAGATCTTTTTTTCAGTGAGGCAGTCACTTAATCTCCCTTCAAGCTAGCACAGATAGTTCACTGTAGTCCAAGGTTCCTCTGGGTGCAGAGTTCCAAGTTTGCCTGATGTGCTGGAATTTCACAGGAGTGTGCACAGTCAGGGGCCAGGGGTGTGTTCTGGGCCCTGCTGGCTGCTTGGGGTTTACTGAGTGCAGTCCGGTTAAGTCCGCTGGTCCCTCTTGTGTGCCTTGGGGTGGTATCAGATGCAGGGCATGGTCTTACTGCCTTGGTGTGGAGTTCCAAGCTTGCCCCATGCACACTGGGATTCCACCACTAGAGCATGCGCAGTCAGGGCCCAGATTGGGTTCCGGGTCCTTCTGGCTGCTTGGGGTTCACTGAGCATACTTGATGCATTTCTTTATTTCACTTTTTTTTCAGAAATTTCAGGTATATGACTTTGAGGGGTTTTTTTTTATCATTTTTTTTTTATTTTGAAGAGAATAAAACCAATTGAGAGAAAACAAAAAAGTGCCAGTCAAAACAAAAGGATGGTTATAGTACATGACTTAAAACCAAAATACAAGGTGATCAATAATGATTACCATGATTCTCTTGTTATCTTCAATGGAATTGCCCATATCATCAGGCACAATAAAATTGAGCATAGCAGTACAGAACAAAATCAATAAAAGCAAAACATTGAAGTTATTATAGGACTTCAAAAGAAGATAATAGTCAAACCAGAATGGGTATGATAGTGGATCTTATTGTCTTCAAAGTAGTTGCCTATACCCTCAGACTTGATGCGTTCAAACAAAACAGATTCGAATAAAATCAGTCAAAACAAGATAGCAAAAGTAATACAGGGCTTCAAATTAATTTAATAAGAAATTAAAAATGGTTACCATAGTATGTCCTGCTATCTTTGGAATAGCTGTTCATGCCATCAAATCTAGTACAAGTAGACAGACTGGAACAGAATATAACCAAACTAAATAAAGCAATGAAAACAATATGGCTTTCAAGTCATGATACAAGATTAACAATGTCCACTGCCTTCCCTTTTTAGACAGTTCCTCCCCTTTCACATTCACAGGGTGAACTGTGCATTTTTCATCCCACTAACTCCTCTAGTTTGTAAATTAGGGAGGCAACCTGCTATTTACCTAAGTGATTCTGAAACTTTTTACTCCCGAACATGATCTCAAGCTGTACCTACAAGAGCCTCAAGGTTTACCTTCCTTAAGCTGAGTAGTCCTCCAGTGCATAAGTGTTATGTCTTTCCAACCGACTTGTAGCTGATGAGGGAGATACCCCCAACTATTACTGGTTCCCTGTAACATAGAGCATTATTTTCTCATTGACTTTCAGTCTATAAACCCTTTTTCAGGTTAATTATATTTCTTGTATAGATCATCTTGATGGACCCTATCTTCTGATCCACTCTGCCTATGTTTCTTTTTATTAGTGTACTGAGGCCATCTATATTAGTGATTATGTCCAACCTTCTCTGCCTCATCTCTACCATACTATTTTCCTGCCATTGGTTCTCTACTTTTCCCCTTCATTCCACTGTCTGCCCTGCTCAGTGAGGCCCCCTCTGCTGCTGTTCCTGAAACCATGGTCTTTCTCTCTCTCTCTCTCTCTGAAAAATACCCTTCAGTATTTTTTGTAGGGTTGGATTGGTGGTCATGAACTCCCCCAGTTCCTCTTTGTCATGGAAGCATCTTGTTTCTCCATTAATTTTGAGAGATAGTTTGGCAGAGTGCATCACTTGGATTGGAGGTTACTTTCTTTCAGGGCTTGTAATACTTCACTCCAAGCTCTTCCTGATTTGATGGTTTGTGTTGAGAAGTCTGTTGTGATTCTGATGGATTTTCCTTTATAATTGATCTGTTTCTTTGTTTATAATTACTCTTAAGCATGCTGGCTAGGGGTTACTGCTTTCCGCAATCTTCTGGTGAGTACTGGACTCTAAGCAGGTGTGGGCAGACTAGCCCCTCTCTTCTAAGCTGCTAACCACTGGGAGTCATCCATCACCATGTTAGTGTGGCAAAGTTTGTTAGAGATATTTGACTTTTAACGTCCATTTCATTGTCTCCTGTACTTGTTCCTGATAGACTAGATTTTTGAGATTGAATTTTGTTTTTCATTTTGTTATTTTCATCTCTCTGGCAAATATTTGTTTTTTTGGTCCCACTAGTTTCTTCTGTTCATAGTGCATGTCTCAGGTCCTACTGTGTGATTGATGTTTGTCCAGTTGCTGTGTCCCACAGTGAAGGGGACGGCCAGTCACATGAGTTTCTTCTGCAGGGCCTTTTGAGTCCTATATTCTTCTTAGACTGACTAGCCTATGAATAGTGATGTAAATCAGCTCTTAGTTTTTGCTATTAGTATGATGTCAGGTTGTACCTGGCTAACAGATATACCTGCCTATTGTGTATTCTTCTGTTGGGACTGTACTGTGTTGATGGGTGTGTCATAAGCCCTTTTTATTTCCTCCAGGTTGGGGGAAGCCTTATTGGCATTCTCCTCAATCTGCCTGGTGTTCTCTATATGGAGGAAGGACTCACTCACACCCTTGCCAGTCTCAGTAAGTTCCTGAACTGGGGTACTTCATTACTGTCACTGTTTATCCACTGAAGTCCTCTATTTGAGGTGGAAACTCATCACACTGTCACAAGCCTGCTGAGGTCCTCTAAGTGGATGAGGGGTTTTGAGCCTCCCATCAGCCCATCAAGGTTCTTCAGGTGGTGGAAGGGCTCAATGGTTGTCAGTGAGCTGCTGTGGTCTTTGGGTGTAGGGGAAGGGTGATCTACAATCCACAGCTGTCCCAGGTCCAGGGGGCTAGGAGAAGGAGCAGCCAAATTTCTGCCGCTGTCCTATGTCCAGAGGGGCTGAGGAGGGGCAGCCAACAATCCACAGCTGTCCTAGGTCTGGGGCCAAGGAGGAGAGGTAGCCAATGGTCTACAGCTGTCCTGGGCCTGGCAATGAGGAGGAGGTGCAGTCAATGATCCAAGGATGCCCTAGGTCTGGGGGGTCGAGGAGGAGTGGCAACCAATGATCTGCATCTGTCACATGTCAGGGGAGTGAGGAGGAGGGGCAGCAGATGACCCATGGCAATCCCTGATTTGTGGGCTGAGGAGGAGGGGCTACAGGTTTTTAAAATTTCCTTTTGACTTTTCTTGTAGAAGTAGCTCAGTTCAGAACAATGGCACATGCAAAACCAGGTTGGCAAATTTTGGAGGGGGTTAAAGTAAATCATCAGATTACTCATACATGAATGGTAAAGATGATCTATTTTGATAAAGCACATGTTTTCATAGCAGAATAGTGCATCATTGTATGATAATGATGATGATGATGATAATGACTTCAATGTTGGCCGTGTTAAACAAAGGTTCTATGATGGTGAAGTAGAACAAGATTGACACAGACACAGGTAATTCAGTCCTGGATTGAGATGAAAATGAAAACAGCAATATGAATATTTATTTCACTAGTCAACATATTGCAACAAGATCATACAACCAAATGGAATGATCTAATTTTAAAACTAGGCCAAAAATATAGCAAGGATCTCAGCAGGGGTGAAATGTGTTGGACATAATGCCAACACTGACATTCAATATAGTAAATTGTAACAGAAAAAATGCTACAACATGCTGTGAAATATACAAAGGCTAAAATACAAGTAAAATGTTCTTTATGCACCAATAGCCATATTGGAAAATGTATATATTGTGACACCTCAGTAGCTGAACTGAAAGCATTCATAGATCTGCTATATTTAGCAGGAATTTCTTATGATAATCACAGGAATGTAAAATATTTATAGAAAGAAAAGGGATAAGATTCAGCATAATTATGTATTCCCTTGTAGATATGAAGACTTATTATGCTTTCAATTTATTGTGAACTTAGCTAACATTGCCTTATCCATATAGTAATAAACCAAAAGATATTGTGGATAAACTTATTGCTCTCATATCTCAAGCTAACCAGAATGTCATATTTGACAATAGGTTTCCTGGTTTCCAATTAGTGTCACATTTGCTAACAGAGTACAAATTGATGAGCATAGGAACTATAAACAGGAACAAAGCAGAAATTCCAAATGAAATGTTGCAGTTTCAAAACAGAGAATTATATACTACAATCTTTGATTTCAGAAAGATTAACATGCCCTAGTATTTGGTAAAAAAAAATAAATTGTTACCGCTGATGTCAACATTGCAGCATAAGGAAAATATATCAATATGAAAACTTTCACAAAATGGAAACCTGAGATGACAACTTTCTTCAAGACCAAAGGTGGAGTAGATGTTGTTAATGAGTTATGCAGTGACTATGATGTGACTCAAAACAGAAAGCTTTGGCCAATGGTTGTGTTTTGCTCATTTCTAAATATGTATGTCATAAATACTTGAAAATAACAAATACAAAATATCACAAAGAAATTTTCTCAGAATTTGGACTGGAACTCCTAAGAGATCATTTATTGCAGAAGAAAAAGAAATGGTTTTAGTCAGGGAACTACTCTAAAAATTGTGAGTCACACTAGTGAGCTGACAGATGAACAGGCAAGGGTAGTATTCCAAAGATCTAACAAGAAAACCAAAGATGTTAACTGTGCCCTAAAAGAAAGGACAGGAAAACAAAACAAAACATATGTGGTATCAGTACATATACATGTGTATGGAACATGTAGATTTCATGTGTGAAATGTGCCTTGAGAGAGACAACTGAGGTAGAGAAGACAAGATGGCAGACTGGTAGGTAGCAGGAGAGAGACCCTCTCTGAGAGAGACAGCTCAAATGCCAGAATAAAACACCCTGGAGAGACCCAAACAGAGAGAGATGGACTCTCACAACCCATGAAGAAACTAAAGTGCAAAAGACCGCTCGAATATGAGGAGCTGGGGCTACTATTAGTGAAGATAAGATCAGCGAGCACGGCACCCTCCTCAAGCCACCTGAGCTCCTGCCTGACCTGAAAAAGCGATCCGCACCGAAGCGACTGGCTTGAGCCGCTGGAGTGCGGAACTGAACAGCCCTGTGTGCAGCTTGCCCAGACCGGCACTGCACAAAGACCCACCCAGAGGCACCGTGAATTCGCACCGTAGCCACGCTGGTGTTGGAGGTCGGGGAGCCCAGCAGTTGTCGGGGATGCGGTGAGTGATGGGAATAAGACCATGGGAAAGTGGAAACCGACTGGATGACATGTTGGATTTGGGCAGGACAGTCCTAACTCCATAAGGAAGTGGCTTCAGCTGGTTGCTCGCCTCGCCAAGTGGATTAGTGGAATCTGCTTGGGCTAGGCCCGCCCCTGAGATCAGTGCACACTGACACAGTGAAGGCCTGCAAAGGTTGACTGGCCCAGAAGGGAGGAGCTAACGCACACTGCCCATGGGTGAACTCTAATCTCTGATAACCTATTGAAGAGGGCTAAAGCTCCTAGACTGTGCCCTCTAGAGGCACCTTAAACAAGAAGAAAAGGGTCTGGGAATTACACTGTACAATTGTTTGGAAGGAACCAAAAACAGGACGGAAGGGAGAAATAAGAAAACACTCCCAGCCCCCAACCCTGAGAACATTGATCCAGGAGAGGTAAATACAAAAGAGATTGAGGGCAGCAAAAATGCAACATCAAACACAGTGTTAGCGGACATAAAGAGATATCTTCAGGACCTCGTAAGCGGGACCAAAACTGAAATATGAATTCAAATTAAACAAGAGATAAGTAGATTAATAAAAGAAACCTGGGCACCTCTCAAGAGGACACAGACAGAAGAATGGAGGAACACAAATGGAGAGAAAAATTTAATGAAGAATTCAGGAAAAACCTACAATTCATGAAACAGATTCAAAGAGATTATCAGGAAACTAAAGACTCCATAGAAAGCTGGCAAAACTGCTTAAAAGAAACCAAAGATAGACTATCAAAAATTGAACACAGGCTTGCAATATGGGGTCATGAAAGGGAAAATCTCTTAAAAATACCAAGGGAGCAGGCAGTAAAAATACAAAGACTGGAAGATAACAAGAGGATCTATAACTTAAGAATAAAGTATGTGAATGAAGAAGCAGGAATCAAATCAGAGGAATTACAAAGGCTATTCACAGAAATTATTAAAGAAAATTTCCCAAGCATAGAAAAAAGAAATGATATGCAGAGGTATGAAGCATACAGAACTCCAGCCACCTACAACCAAAACAGAGCTACACCCAGACACATAAT